>BBSZ01011254.1:0-14103 GCA_000981365.1 Subanguina moxae | reverse complement strand
CCCCCCGTCTCCTGTTGAGATGTACAAAAAGAGCAGGAGGGACTTGAGTAATAATACAAGATCTAGGCAACAAAAAAAAACAGATTAAATGGCTCTTTCTGTCCGCCAGACCTCATACTCTAAAATCCAAAGGGCTATACTGCTAGAATATCCCGATTCTTTACCCAAACAAGGCTATTATTTATTATTTAGACAGACTCTGGGTGACCGGACTACCGTATTCTCTCTAATAGAACCACACTCCCCCTCCCTAATTCAAAATCGTGTTTTTGGCATTGTGTTTTTGGTCTACTTTTTCCAAACAAGTCTTAGGCAGTCCGGTGACCGGACTCCGGTCACCCAGAGTCTGTATGTGTGGCTGCTATTCCACATAATTTTCTATGAATTTAGCGAAAGTAAAACGGAAAACATGTAAAATTGCTTGTTGAAAAGCAATTTATGTGCTAAAATAGGCGCAAAATGCATAGAAAAGGTATCTGGGAGCTAGGCTATAACCCTGTGCTAATTAATCCCTTGTTGTTGTGCCAATTCACCTCTGGGGAGGAAATGGCTATATTTGTTTACCACTTCCATCCCTCGGCCTCTGGTGGATACTTTTTATTAGCCAATTCAATTGCCTAATAATTGCCCTTCGGAAATGGCCAAAACCAATCAACAGACTAGTAAAATAGCAATATTCACATAAATTTCAACAGTTGCAAGCAATCACCACATTTGGTGGTGAGTGACTTTAACTCGTCGTTTCTCCAACAATTGACCAATTTTATCTACACACAAACATAACCACATGCTATCTGGATCCACAAATGCGGGTTTACAGACCAAAACAGTACCAGATCAGCTGTATGCGCGCTCTCACAAGTACAGTTGTCGGATAGCCGAAATTTTCGGGTAACTGACACCCTGAGGGTAGGCCAGCGCACAAGACTAGTTGGACCCAGAGCGAGTTGGGTTTTTTTTACCTTTTTTGTGGACTATGTGAATGCATACAGAGCTAAAAAGCTTGTTCGACGTGGATGAACACTGCCAGCACGATCTTTTTTATGAGTAGGGAATAACGAGAAGAATTTATGCCAGTTTTTTGTGTAAGGTCAAGTGTCTCTTTTAGTTTGTCCTCACACACTTACACACACACAAATAAGAGTTGAACACGCACAAAGCAAAAGAGAAACATTCTCGAGTGGGAAATCTTCTAAGAGCTCATCCTTTTAGGCCTTTTGTCGGCACCCTATTTTGATACAACCGCTTCTTGTTTTTGCATGTTAAAAAAAGAGATTGACAAAGAAAAATACATTAACACACCCAGCTACTTGCTTAAACTCTCTTAATCGACCAGTTCCACCAGTTTGGCTGACCAACAACATGTTAAAATTCTGCTTTTACATTCCAATTCCTGAGGTTTCACAAACAAGACACGCATAGTAACAACCACAAAACTTTGCGGAACTTTTTTATACTAATTTAATCTTTATATCCAGCCGACTGGTGATGCCTCAGCCAACGTTACTACCCTCTCTTATGTACATTATAACTCCTTTGTGTATTCCATCAATAAATTTACTTTCTCAACGAACAAAAGTGACAATGTGTTTTCCTTACTTGTTGGCATAGACAACACTAATTTGATGATCTGGCGTAATATGATACTTATTGAGCTGTTTCTTCGCCACAGTGGCATGCATTTCAGACTCAAATTCAACAAAAGCAATATCCGGACGACCGGCTATAAGACGAACGTCGCGAAGCCCAGCGAAACTAAAATAAGCATAATAAAGAAATAATTTAAGAAAAGCGGTGAAGACAAGCGCATTTCTACACCAGGGACTCTTCAAAACTAATACTTACGATTGGAAAAGTCTGGTGAGCATATTCGGATCATAGTCCTCCGGAATACGTGTAACATATAAAATCTTGTGCGGAGGAGCCACTTCAGTCTTTACTTTAGTCGGAGGCATATCAATTTCCATGTCATTGAATGTTCTTTTCGTCTTCTTGAAGGCAGGAGCAGCAATCTTTGCTGGCTTTTTCTTCTTCTTAGGCTTATCCACACACTGGCCTCCGATAATTTTGTTCGGTCTACAAAGAAAATGCAACAATTGTGAAGAAAGCACAAGGATGTAATGTCCGTCTACAAATCCAAAACAAACCTGTCAAAGTTAACACCTTTGGAAACAGCAATCACCTTGGAGTTTTCTCGGGCAAATTGAATACGCATCGGCTTATTGTAGAATGGGAAACCTTGCATAGAGACTATTGCATTGGTGGCTGAATACAAGTCCTTGAAAATGACATGGGCCTAAAATCTTGCCATCACACATCAATGTAATTGGGGAAATTCAACTTCAAAGCACACACTTGCCCTCTCATCCGAACATTGTTAAAAGCCAATATGTCGACGATCGGACCAAACTGAGAAAAAATTGACATAAGCGCTTTCTTCAAATCTAAAGTAATTCATAAATATTTACTACAAAAGGAGTTGGGTACAAGAGCAAAAAAGAAAAGAGCAACGCAAAAAGAGCAGCAGGCGTCAAATCCAACGTTACAATGGAATGTGAGGCTGTGGGCGCTTCCGCACACTGTACACAGGGTAGGCGCTCTTAGACTGGCCTTCAGCCTCGCATTTATCTATAAAGGCTTCCGAGACGGTAATTAATCCTGTTGCTCTTTTTACGCGCCACCCTACAAAAAGCCTTGCTGACAACAAGCACAAAATTGACTAACCTTCGCTCTTCAATTTCTCGTTGAGATTATTGATGTAGAGGGTATTGTTTGGCTTAAATTCTTCCATCTGGATTGCTAGACAAGACGAAACTGAGATTTCTGAAAGAGAAACTACTCGCAAAAATTATAAAACTACTGGTTTATGTAACTTGCTTTATTATCAGAATCTACAGTAGATTAGATCTACCACTTTTACGCAGCCTATCCCCTCAGTCGCAAAAATTTCTACGATTCCGCAAAAGGTCAGACGTCTGACAGCGGAACTTACTTTCAAAAATGCGTCTGCAACATGTTGGCGTAATGTACAGGGTGCTTCAATTTTTTTGAAACACTTTAAAAGGCCATAATTTTTTTTCCATGTTGAATTTTGACGAGCTGTTTTTTACAATCGATTAAGTACGTTATAAGAATTTTTTTGGCATATCATGCAAAAAAATAAACTCTGATAATTTTCAGAAAATCGCCTTGGCCCCGATTCCTTACAAGTTCTTGAATGATAAGCAACGATGCTGCCGTCTTTCCTTCGGAGGGTACTTGTCTTTTAAGAGGTTTTGTGTAACTCTTAAGGCCGATTCTTCAAGATATTATCTATTGAATGCCATTTTAGGCGCAGAAAACCTCTCCAATGAGCTCAATTTGCGTGTCCCGGTGTTACCGAAGTCGAAGCTGAAGTACTCTTTTAGCAAAAATGACTTTGTAGGTCAAATTAGCAATAATTTTAAGCAAATCTACTGCTTGCATTATGAAGCTCTATCTCAAAGTTAAAATTTCTAGGACAAATCATCAGTCAAGTGGCAGAACGGATTTGGTTTTCCTGGAACGAGAACTGGTGAATTAATCAGCGCAGAAGTAATTGCAATTGGTCACATTTCAAAGTCTCTTAAGTCGAACATAAGGAAGCCAAAGCGTCATCTTAAAATCCAGCTTCCTGAAAATGATCCAAAAACTTGGGCCGTGCTTGAGCAGTGTGATGCTGGTGACTCTTTTTATTTTGTATTTCCAAATCCTCAACCAGAAGTCAGCATCATGATTGACAGGTTACTACTTTTTACTTTAACTTCGTTTTATATTTTTTGTTTAGATTAGGTGTTTCCTCTGAGTCAGTGGATAAAGAAATAGTGCTTTCTCCGGTGGACGAAGCTGGTGGCTGCGATTTTTCACTTCCTGCATATGTGCCCAACCCATGCTCTGTGGACTATATTCTGCGCTGGTGTTTAGACCTTAGGAGGTCGCCAAGCAGGGTTCGCATTTATTTTCGGCTGTGTTAATCCAATTATTAATTCTACTTTAGCAATTGCTAAGAGCATTCGCTGAACATACCAGCAATCCAAAGGAGCAGCGACGGTTGTTAGAGCTATGCAGTGTGCAAGGCTCACAAGAATTCACAAAGTTTGTTAGAATGGTCAGCTTATGTAGAGATGTGTAAAATAGACTAAAATTATTTTTTTGCAGTCAGGAATTTCATTGATTGACCTTTTGATGGCTTTTCCAAGTTGTCGGCCTCCTGTTTCCTTGCTAATAGGTATCTTTGAATCGACGGATCGGGACTGAACTAATATGGGTCATACGATAACTTAATTCTTTTTAGAAATGGTTCCTCGTCTACTGCCTCGTGCCTACACTGTTAGTTGTCATAAATGGGAATGGAAATTTATTTTAAGATTTGTCTATTCCTTGCTACAAGTTGTGCCTGCTGAAAACGGCATCCAGTTTCCCAGATACGGTGCTTGCTCTGGTTGGTTGAATACACTTGAAGTAGGAGATACAGTACAAGTGAAGCCATTTTATTGTTGAAATTAAACCTTTATGATAAAACTGCTTTTAGATAATTCTAAAAGAGCCATCAAAATTCCGACTGCCTCCTCTTGTCACTTCCGAAAAAACACCTGTGGAAGACGTCACAAAATTGCCGCTAATTATGGTTGGCCCGGGCACTGGTTAGTCGTTTGCCTGGAAATGAATTTAAATTAAATTTGAATAGCTTAGGAATTACACCATTTATTGCATTCTTAGAAAAGATTAGGTTGGTTTTTGACATAAGACTTTTCCCATTTTAATGAATATGTTTAGGTATCTCTTAAAGGAAAATGGTAAGAAAATTAACAGAGTACGCCGCATCCTCTTATATGGCTCAAGCAATTTGTCGGAAGAATTTCTGTTTGAGTATGTTTTTGATTTCACTATACTGTTTCGCAATAAATTATTCGTACTACTATATTTTTCCTACAACCTTCAGAAGCGAATTGAAAGCATTTGTGGAACAGGGCGTTTTGACAGATCTGGTGCTGTGTGAATCCCGTCCTCAGGATGATGACAATAAGTCAGAGACAAGAAGACTCAAATACGTTCAAGACGGCTTAAAACAAATAAGTGAGCAAGTCTGCGAATACATGCTGAGTAGTGAAGTTAGTGAGAATGAGGACTCATTAGCCGGTGGTTTGTTTTTTGCTTGTGGAGATGTCAAGGCTATGTCCAAGAGTTTGTGGTCCTGCTTGGCGGAAATTCTTCAAGAACGTCAAGGTATTGTTGTATTTGTCAAAATTATTTGAGTTTTTTTTTTACGATTCCGGCTTTCTAGCGGGCATAGGTAGCTCTGGGTCAGAAAAAAGTACGCTATAGGAACGTTTCATAAAGATGAAACTTTTAAGCTTATCCACATTTTTGGTTATAAAGTGGACTCTTGGGTGAAGTGCATGCTTCTAACCTAATTAATGGCATAGGACTTGACAAGCACGTTAGATTGTTTTGCAAAGTTTGGGCTTCAACCATTACTAAGAATTTCATGTTTGAGAAGCGTTCCTACCCAAAAGTTCCATATTTTTTAGACCACTGGCTAAATTACAGAATACGCCATCACTTGAAAAATTTCTATTCTTAAATCGAGTGGGTGCTGTATTCTGTGAGTGCTCCAAACCATTTTTAGTCCCTGTTTTTAGGCTTTACACCAGCTCAGGCTATGAATCTGTTAAAGAAGTTACGTGTAGAAGAGCGCTTGATAGAGGATGTGTGGTCTTAGAATCGGAAATATTTAGAATAATATATAAAATGTTGAGTTTTTATTAGAAATAAATTAATCTACCGCAAATACGTGACTTTCGCAACACAAATTTGTTCCGCAGCCTGCTTCCGCGCCTTACAGCATACATTCTCTCCATTGCTGGTCCTTTTCTAATTGGATAATGGGAGGAGCCAGTGCAATTTTTTTTGCTGTTACTTTTCGGTTTATGTTGGGAGGGCAGGATGAAAAAGAGAAGTGATCTTATCAACAGAGCACTGGGTCGATTTCTGTTTGATAATAATCATCAAAGTGTGTCTGTTTTAAAGACGTTCGTTGTGGGTTCAACGATTTAGTCTCTTTCAACAACGTAAATGGTTTTTTTGTGCAAATTCACTGACAACTTACAACAAAAACACTTGTAATGAATGCATTAGTACCACTGTTTAATTTTGCAAAGAGTTTTTCATTCTCTTGGCTCAATAGTGTTGAATATTAAAACAAGTGATTAACTGTCTAACTGTTGGTCTACTCAGGTTCATCTACCTATGATGTAAATTTTTTTCAGAGTGATGAAGAAAGTGATTAATTTTGGTGCGGGGCCAGCCAAGCTTCCAGTGGAGGTATTTGTCTAAAAATTTACATTAGAAAATGTCCATTTTATCAATTATAAAAAAAAAATATTTAGGTATTAGAAAAAGCGCAAAGAGAACTGCTCGACTATAATGGTCTTGGCATTAGCGTATTGGGTGAGATCTAATGCCTGATCAACACTGAAATCATGTCTTAAACATTTTAGAAATGAGTCACCGCTCTTCCGACTTTGCCAACCTACTCAAGGAAACTGAGAAGCTTTTGCGTGATCTTTTGTTAGTTCTTTTTTAGATTTGTGCTCAGCGCCGTTAAAACTAATTTCATTTTTCTATTAATCACAATTCAGAGTCGTGCCCAACGAGTATGCCGTCTTATTCATGCATGGCGGAGGCACTGGTCAGTTTGCGTCAATTCCACAGAACCTTGGCTTCCTGTCAAAGTCATCTCCTCCATCGGCGGACTACGTTGTGACTGGTGTGTAATTATTTTGGCCAGATCAGACATCCCATTGCCATAAATCATATTTTTTCGGTTTTGATTCTTGCAACTTACAGAAGACATTCTTAGGTCTTGGAAAGCCATTTAAATATTTTTCTGACCAAAAATCTGTTTTTTTTTGCCTTGACGGACCAAGGAAAACTAAATCTGGAGAGTACCTAGATACCCAATTTCCTACCATTTTTTCATTACCAAATATGGGCAATAAGAAATCTGGAGTGTGTGCCAAAAATCTGTGCACGGATATACTCTGGGACAACAGGCTAAGGGTGAAGACTTAGTTGGTGCAAGTATGCAAATTGGGTGTCCAGGTAATCTCCAAGCATAATTTGGCCTTATCCCTCAATTGGAGGGGGGGAAGCATCAAGACGTTGAAAACACACGATTTGTTGGCAGAGGGAGGGTATTTATTACTTGAGTCAATTTGTTCACTACATTTTTGATTGACACTCATGGTTATTTTCAATTTCAGGTAGTTGGTCGGACAAGGCTATCAAAGAAGCGGCCAAATTTATAACTGCGAACAAAGTTTCTTTTTATCTAAGCATTGGACAGAGGCTAGCCGGACATAGCCTAGTAAAAAAGACAGCCAACACCAATTATCTGAGTGTCTGACATTAATACAGGTCACACACACATTTTTGGGCATACAACTGAGTCTTAGGCTTGGGTTAGGCCAGTCTAGGTTAGCCGTGAACAGCGTACACCCTGCTTGATTAATGTTTAGTGGTTCAGGAGGTATCTTATACCAATAGCAACCATAAATTAGCCTGTTGTTTGAGCAAAATTACAGAAACGGAAAAAATCTCTTATAAGATGGTAACCCAGAAGACGACAGCAAAGACAGAGGAGAAAGAACCAAAGCTTTAGCAATATGACTGAGAATAAAGCCTATTGCCTTGTTGCGATCCCTGCGGTTCAGGGGTAAAAACGGTAATTCAGGGTCAAACCTTCTCTAAAATACCCTTTGGTGGATCGTCAAGATAGACCATCAAGTTCATAGATCATCGTGTATTATTTCCTAGGGTGTATTTTGTTCCGGCTCTATTATGTCCGGCTGCATTTCGTCTCCAACCCTTTATTTTGTTTCCAATCATTAGTAAATACACTCAACCTTGATACACTCGGCACCCCCAAGGGACGGGAGTCAGGCTGCCGAGTTGTTGAGGGTGGAGGATTAACGAGGGTTGACTGCAGACAGTCTATTTTTTAATTGTAAAAATTGCAGGTTTTGAAGGTGGAAAAACCGTATACTAAAATTCCCCCGGTGGAACAATGGAGTCTGAGTGAAGAGGCGGCCTATCTGTACTACTGCGCAAACGAGACCATTCACGGGATCGAGTTTCATGAAACGCCCCAAGTTGACTGGACGAAAATCCCTCTGGTGGCTGATATCTCCTCCAATATATTGGCTCGACCGTTCGATGTTTCAAAGGTATCCTCCTTTTTGGTCATTGTGAAGTGCTAAATAAATGTGAAAGGTTGTAGCACGCTCTTGCCTACGCTGGAACCCAAAAAAATATTGGTGCTGGAGGTCTCACCTTGGTTATTGTGAGAAAAGAGCTGTTGGGCAAAGCACACCCTTTCACACCTTCTATTTTCAACTATGAGGAGATGCACACCAACAATTCTGTCTACAATACGCCACCTTGTTTCAAGTTAGCTTTGTGGCTTCTGCTGCTTTAACTATTGGTCCAACAAGTGGGCGGTTAAGACAGCGATCTAGCATTAACCATCTAAGATTGGCTTTAAGATATTTGTTTTAGCATCTACATCACCAAACTAGTGCTGGAATGGATTCGAGACCAGGGTGGTGCTCAAACAATTTTTGAAAGAAATAAGATCAAGGCGCAAAAGATTTACGGAGCGATCGATTCTTCTGATGGCTTCTACACTTCTGTGGTGGAATCTAGTAGCCGGAGTCAAATGAATATCCCATTCAGAATTGGAGCTGGTATGAATGGAGCGAATGGAAATGAGAGTTTGGAGGCTGAGTTCTTAAAGTTGGCTCAAGCACAGCGTATGATTTCATTGAAAGGGCATAGGTTGATTTTTTTTTCTTCTTCTAAAAGTCGTATGGATTCTAATCTTTTCTCCAGATCTGTCGGTGGAATACGTGCTTCACTCTACAATGCGGTGTCGGTGGAAGAGACTGAACAACTTGCTATATTGATGAAGGAATTCAAAGAAAATAATGATGCTCGTAGAGAAATTTAAGCAAATAAATTTAAAAATTTGTAACGATGTGCCAACCATTCTTAACTCTACACTTGCTCAAGCCAGTGTTTTCGATTCGTTTTCAGTGTTTCAAACCACAAGGAAAACAAACTGAAGACGAATCGAAGCTCAACAGTTCAAACAAAGCATTGCCATATTTTTGGGGCACAAATTTATTCTTAAACGATTCTATAAATTTACTTGCACAGAAAACAATCAACAATCCGCTCAAGGTCAAATTCAACAAACATCATTTGAACAAATTCTGAATTTTTCTTCACTTCATACCTGCAATTGATCCTTTTTGAAACATAGTCACCCAACTGAGATATGCGCACAAGCTTAGTCTTCTGGCCAGAATTCAACGTAGCGACGACCCAACACGCAGAACCTTCGAAAAGCTGCAGTTCAGGTGGTGCAACTGGCGTCCACTCAAGTCCCATTTTGCGCTGATGAAATAGGCTGGCAATCAACTTCTGTACTGAGTCAATGATTGTTTTGGAAGCAAATTCTTCAACGGATGAAAAACACAACATGGAATAGACTTGCTTTTGGCCAAATGCTTCATTACTTGTTCTTAAGTACTTAGCACCCGAAGAGAATAATACCAAAGGCCATTTTCTGGATTTTGTATCGGAGAAGCGTTGATGAAGGAAACAAGCTACCATGCTAGGCAATGAAACACCTACAACAATGCAAGCGATAAGAGAAAATTTTCAATTCTACAGTCAATCCTTGATCACCCGGCATCCCAAGGGACCGGGCTCCGAGTGCCGAGTTATTCAGGGTGTCGTATTAAAGGGGTACCGGATTAACGAGGGTTGACTAGAGAGACACATTTAACAACAGGTCTCACCAACAACTGACAATTTCAAGGACCCAACACCACCAATTGTAGCAGGGAAATCTTCACAGTTCATGTTGCAGGCTTCTACTAGTGCAGGCCGAACCATGTAATGAGGAGAAAGACGAACAGGCGATGGATCCACTGCGGAAGAAAGGAATTTGTCCAGATACCTTTCCATAAGCATCATCACCATAGCTGGCTTATTGTCTTCTTCGAGTTCTGTCATTCCCATATTTTCAGCTGAATTCATTGAGGAAAAAGCATGATTGTCCTCTTGGAGTGGAGGAAGCAATTCATTTGGCAAGCTGAGAGCATTCAACAATCCATCTGAGCAGTCAAACAGTTCAAGGCGAAGTTTCGATCTGAGCAACTTCTAAAAAAATCAATATAAAAGTTTTTGAAGAACAGAATGATATAGCACAGACGTTTTCATTAAGAATCTTTGCCTCAAAGCATTTCCACCATTCTGCGTAATCTTTAGCAATTTTTTGAACATTCAGATGAAGACCTCTGGCATTGATGTTCTCCTCCAACTTGGGTATATCATGGAAGCGCTCTCTGAGATCTAGATTAGGGTCAGCCATAAAATCAGTAGAAGCAAGAGAAACAGAATCTGCATCACCAACTCGAACAAATCTGGCAGCTAGATGACGCATTAAACACGGAACATTACTTATTCGCATTCCGGACAGCTATAGAAGGGAAACTTAGGATCAATTAAGACAGAATCGCTTTAAACAATAAATTGAAAGATCAGCTAAAGTTGCACAAAGCGCTGTTCTAACAATTTATTCGATCAAATTACAAATTTATTCGACCATTCCCTAAAAATAAGCTTCTACTGATAGCATGGAGCACAATCTGTAAGAATGCCGTATTGCTCCAGAACTAGTTCCAGCAGTTCTTTGTTCAGAGTAAGGCGTGCCTCCCGAATGCCCTTTTCGAGTCGTAAAATATCGTTGACCACCAACCGTCGTGACGAATGGGGGTCCCCGCTTATTAGAGTAAATACGGTAGGTCTACCCACCACGCCAACTCTAAATATTTAGTCAAAACTACTGGTTTTAGGAAAAGTGTGGCGAGTCGTAAGTGTAGCAAGTAATCCTTTCTAGCGGAGTCATTGTCATACAAATTTTTATCAAATTGTGCTGGATAAAACAAAACGCCAAAGTTTGAATGCGTATATTTTTTGATCTAATTTTACGGTTCACCCCTTCCAAGAGAACAAGCAGCAACTTTTAGCTGACCTCTGCTAGAGGGGAGCGTAACCTCTATTGCTTCCTTTCTATTCCCTCTATTCTTTCCCCATCGGCCAATGCTTGGCTAGATAAAATGGATAGAATGTGAAGCAACAGAAGAACACTCCTCTCTTTCCACTTTTTCTTGTCTTTCAACCTGCGGCCAACACCAGTTATAATGGTGATCTCTTACTGGTACAAATAAGTACTCTCCACCATTATTTAATCTTTCTTCTAATTCCACTATTGCAAATGAATATTTCTTTTGCGACTCTATCCCTCCTTTTAATATGCCGAGTTGTAGCCGAGCAAAAGCTATCAGAAAATTATTCTCGTCGTCCAAATTTCCTGCTAGTAACAGTTGCCACAGATGAAACTGATGGTTTAAAGCGTCTTAGGCAGTCTGCTGTCGAGTTTGGACATGAACTACTTGTTTTTGGCCTAGGCCAACAGTGGAATGGCGGAGATATGGCCCTGGGAACAGTAAATTTATTATTAATCCGCTAATTAGTTCGTTACTTATCTATGAATTCTAGGGCGGAGCACAGAAAATTCGCATTCTCCGTGAAAATTTAGAGCAACATAAGTTTGAAGACAAGAAGAACACGATGATTATGTTTGTGGATGCGTAAGTTTCCTTTTTAAATTTATGACTTATTTTCAGGTCATTTAAACATTTGTATTTAGCTACGATGTCATTATCAATGCAGATTCGCAAACTATTATGGACAGGTTCTTTTACGAGTTTTCCGAACTTCGCGTGCTTTTCGGCGCTGAGCCTTTTTGCTGGCCGGATAGGACATTGGCGCCGGCATATCCACTTGTCACTTTTGGAGAGAGGTGAGCCAAGCGTTGATTTTTTCACTGTTTGCATAGGATAATATGGAAATTGTTTTTTTTTTCTGAAATTTTAGATTCCTCAATTCCGGTATGTTCATGGGATTTGTGGATGATGTGATGGAAATGCTGGTTAAGTACGGCTCACAACTACAGGATAATGATGATGATCAACTCTTTTATACCAAACTTTATCTGGATAATGGCATTAGGGTCGGCAAACTTTGTTCAGCTGTAGAGAATTTTTTCAAGTTGTTGTGTTTAGTCAGAGCTTAAACTAGGTTTGGACAGTTTGTCGCGCATCTTCCAGAATCTCAACGGTATGAGTGAACACGTGAGTCTAGACTTTGACGAGAGCGGAAATGCCAGGGTTAGTACTTTTTTATACTTTGAATGAATTGACATACTTTAAGGTGTTCAACAAGCTGTACAATACTCATCCAGTGGTGTTGCATGGAAACGGCCCAAGTAAACTGCAATTAAATCACTTTGGAAACTATATTGCTCATAGCTTTAATTTGGAGGAAGGGTGTTTGCGGTGTGGAAGCACGGTAAAAAGTTTTGCAAAAAATGTTTACTTCATCTTACTTATTATTAATTTGAAGGGCTCAAAACATGCTGAACCAGCAGGAGCCATGGGTCTAGCAATTTTCGTCGCTAAGCCGATCCCATATGTTGAGGAATTTTTGCAAAGAATTCAGCAGCTGCAGTATTCTAAGGATCGTATTCATTTGCTCATTTACAACAATCAGGCTTACAATAAAGAAATGGTGAGTTTCAACTTTTTAAAAACTAAGTTGACATCAATATTTTACATGGTTAAAAATGTTTTTCGTTTTTAGTTTAAAATTACTTGAGTTTTCTCGTGCAAAGTTTGTGCTTGGGGGTGTTGTTGGAGTTTATTCATTAAATTTTATTAAATGCGAGCGGATAACCCGTAAGAATCAAAATTTGTTTAAAATAAGAACAAGCGGCGACCCTGTCTAAAATTGAATCATTGATTACACAAATGTTTTCATTTTAGATAAAAGGCTTTTCCAACTCTGCTATAGTTACTGGATATGCCACTGTAAAAGTAATTCTGAATGGTGTAAGGCAGAAGGAAGAAAAAGAAGTTGTCAATGAACATTTTGCTAGAGACAGCGCTTTGTAAGTCGATTTGAGTAAAAGTGATGCATTAAGGAAAGTAATTATTATTGCAGGAGTTGGGCAGCTGAAATAGGCGTCGAATTTCTGATTATTCTTGATGCTGATGTCCACTTGACCGACCCAAGTAGTTTGAATCATCTTGCCAACACTTTGCAGACGCAAGAAATGTAAGTAAAAGCTACACCAACGATTTCTTTAACCATGCAGGCTCAGAGTAAATTTTTTCCATATCTTCTGCGGAGAAAGAAAATGACGAAAAACAAGGTTCATTAGACCATACGTTTTTGACTTGATTTTCGGTGGATCCGAATAGCATCGTAAAGAACAATTTAAATAATTCTCAAAAATGTTTTGAATAAGAGTGTTATTACATGTTAGGTGTCGTTTTCTGTCCTATACTCTTAGGTGTCGTGCAAAAAACGACAAAAATTCATTCGTACAAAAAAGTACCACACCTTTTGTATTGCTTTAGTGGAATCGTCGCGCCAATGGTGGTTCAATCTGGCAAATTGTTTAGGTAAAGGTACACTTCTGTGAAATAATCAAAATTATCTCACAACTTTCAGCAACTTTTGGGGTGCTGTTTCCGACACTGGCTATTATGCTCGTTCGCCCGACTACATTGAATTGGTGGAGAAGCAAAGAACTGGTTTGTGGAATGTGCCTTTCCTCAATTCAGCAATTGGCATTAGTCGACAAAAACTGAAGGACCTTTTGCGACTCCAACAAAAACCTTTCTCTTACAATATGGCTATTGATCCTGATATGAGTTTTGCACAGTTCTGTAGAGACAATGTATTTTTTTCTATTTACTTCTTTGTCAAATTGTGGAACAACCAGTAAACAATAGTTTAGGGTCATTTTATGTTTGTGGACAATCAAGTTGAGTATGGCTTTCTTGTTAGCAGCGACAGTTTTGCAAACTTACCGCAGGACGCTTTGATCAATTTAGAGCTGTATGACTATCCTAACAATCGAGAGGTTGGTACCTTTACAGGAGGGAT
>BBSZ01011253.1:0-10842 GCA_000981365.1 Subanguina moxae | reverse complement strand
GCAATTTCGCCAAGCATATCTATGATCCGCATAGTTTTCACAAATCGGATTATTTTGACGCCTTGGGTGAGAATAACTTTAGCTATCTTCACAGCGATATAACATCATTTATAAAAAATTTAGGTGAACACCAAAGACAGTTGCAGCTGCAGCAAGAAAAACATACAAGTGCAGAAGGGAAAAGATCACATTCTTCTAGCCACAATGCGATCAGCAATGATTCCAAGCAAAAGAAGTCCCGTTTCGGAAATAACTAGTGTATTATGTAAAAACTTTTGGTTATCGTTGTGATTTTGATAAAGTTGTTGGTCTTGGCTCCAATAAAAACATTTGGAATTTTGCTCTAAACTAAAACTGCTGCGGCAGTAACGCATGACCCGGAGGAATGCAGTAGAAAAAACAGATTATTTTTGTGACGGGTATAACACCCGTTATAAGTAAAGTATAGGATCATAGGCTAGTTACAGTATTCACTTTATTAAGCGGGCACCCCCTAATGAGCGCGCACCCTATAATAAGCGGGCCTCCTAGCAAAGGGTCGAAAAATTGGGGGGTATGCCCGCTTGATAGAGTAAATATGGTATACTTAGGACGAGTATAACGCCAGTTATCGGTTAGGTATAGGTTAGTTAAAGGACTTTTATAAAATTGGAATATCTACGGCTTGTGTCGGTTATAGTGCCACCAGACACCCGATGATTTCAAAAAGTTTTTTCCCAGGAAAAATTTTTTCCACCAAACAAAGTGAAAATTCTAACCCGTTCATCTTGTAACTGGCAATCTTTTTAGTCACTAAGGACGTCTTAAACGGTAAAAAAAGATCGCAGTAACACACCTAAAAATATAATTTTTCAAACGAAAGTGGCGCTTTAATATAGTTGGAAGATGGCAAATTTAATAAACAGCAAGCTACATGTTGAAATTGAACATTGAGATTGAAATGAATTGAGATCGTTTGTAAGCACAACAAAACAGTGAACATAGCCTATAAAGGCATAGGAGCGTTGGCCAATTTTTGGAAAAATGTCCAAAAATTAACTAAACTGCTTATCATAAAGCCAAGTCTTTGAAATTTGAATTTCATTATTGATTTTTGCATGGTCGGTTCTGTTTTCAGATATTTGAATATTGAAGCTGAATGATATGAACGGATTGCTGGTATTGAATTTTTTGCGTATAACTTATCGTCTTCCTGTTGTAACGAAAAAGTGGGTAGCCAAACCACTGAGCCATATATATACGAGACGGCATATAACACTTCCGAGTGCACTTTTTGTTGTACTGTTGTTTGACCTAAGCAATCACATCTTCGAGCTTCTCTTGCTTGTTTTTAAGTAGGTTCAACTTTTTGACCACATCAGCGTTAGTTCACATAGAGTCCTTCATCTAAATAAACTGAGACGTAAAGGTTTTTCCTCTAAAAATTTTAAAGGAAACTCAAAAATAGACTTTACAAAAAAAAAGAAGAGCGAAAATAGCAGAAAACAGACCCGACCATGGAAAAATCAATAATGAAGTTCAAATTTCAAAAGCTTGGTGTTATTATGATAAGCAGTTTAGCCAATTTTTGGACATTTGTCTAAACGCCTACGCACTGCTCATAAATACATTAGTATCCAAATAATTACTTTTCCACCTTCACAACCATAGATGCAGGCTTGGGAGCGCGGATGATTTTGATATCAAAAAAAGAGGTATTTTCTGGTTTTACAGGCAGGTCCATCTGCTGTCTCTCTTCCAGAAAAATTCCTCTCTGAGATTGCAGACGCTCGTGGGTTAGAGCATTGGAGTGCAGAGTGTTAGCACCTCCACAACCATAGCCAATCTCTAGATCTCCATAACAGTTGAGCAGGCACAGTGTGTAGGTGCGTCTTCTTCCGTCCGATATAAAGCGCTGAAAAAGTTTATTACTTATGAGAGAACCAATCCAACTGTATACCTCAATTCTGAAATTGGCCCTGCCCTAGAAAAGGATATTTTTTTGCGTTGGTCTTCCTGTTGTTTTTAGATTCTTCTAAGCATTCTTAATACGTTCAAAAAACGATAAATACAACTGTTCTCCATACTTTCTCGTCACATAAAGTCGATTTTTGGGAAGTTGAAAATTTCCGTATTTTGCCTTGGGAGACCAAGGTAAAAAAAACCTTATAAATCGTATTTTTAGGCTAAAGGTACTGCACTTATGCATACAACTATGCCTTAGGCTTGGGGTAGGCCGGCGTAGGTTAGGTGTGAATCACTAAGAATTGCTTAGTTGTATGCTTAATATACTTTGTAGTTCCTGTGGCTTGATGTCATTTATAAGGTTGCTAACCTGGGTTCCCCAAGGCAAAAGAGTGAAATTTTTTGACTTCTCGAAAACCGACTTTCTGTGGCCAGAAAATGTGAAAATCAATTTTTTTTTAATCGTTTTTAACGTATTATAAATGCTTAGAAAGATCTAAAACAACAGGGATAACAAGACAAAAAACTGTCCTCTTGTAGATAAAAATGTGTTTTCTAAACAGCAAAGCCTGCCCTAACCTGAATGAGCAACCGGATCAAGGCATAGACCACATCATACTGCTCGTTGTCTTCTCGGAATGCAAAGCACAATTCCTTTTCAGTGGTATTCTTCGATGTGGACTTCTCATAGTCGTGCAAGAAGTCCACGATCTCCAGAGAATCAAACTTAGCATCTGGAGCATAAATAGACAGTTTCTTGCACTCTCTCAAGTCGACATGATCAAACGGATTGAGATAAGGGAAGCAATCGGTGTAGTCTTTGACCAACAGAGAGCTGGTAGACTGAATAAGGCCACTCTCAAACAGGAACATCCTCTGG
Source organism: Subanguina moxae (assembly GCA_000981365.1). NCBI lineage: Eukaryota > Metazoa > Nematoda > Chromadorea > Rhabditida > Anguinidae > Subanguina > Subanguina moxae. The sequence goes on along the minus strand of BBSZ01011253.1, from coordinate 8,018 downwards.
AAGTAGGCAATGTCCTTCTTCTCAACGCATGGATAGATGAAAATAGACAGGTGCTGGCCATCCCACAGATGGCACACTAGCGGGATGTTCTCTTTAAATAGATGCATATCACGAGACTCAAAATCAAATACAATCTCGGTGGTCTGGCAGCGAATGGTCTTGTCCGCACTAAATAAGTCGAAAAACTCTCCATAAGTCATCTCTTCCTTTGGGTTCTCCTTGGTTTGTTGGATGTAGCATTGAATTTTCGTCCTTTTTATGGAGATACTAATGCTAAAAATATGACCAACAGGACTGGCATCGACTGTGTCTTGGATCATTTGCAGTCAGCAAAGAGTCGTCGAATTTCCAGAGTATAAAATGCAAATTTGTGAAGAGGTTGAGAACTATTTTTTATTACACAATTGTTTGTTACACATTTAAATGTAATATGTTGCACTTTTTTTGGCATTGTTTACATCAAATGGCGCTTGTTTTGAACACTGATTGCTGCCAAAAAATGACGCTATTGGTACAATTTGGCAAAAACTACACTAGTTTTGTAATAAAAGTAAGTCCCGCTTTAAATAAATTTTTGTCTTACCACGAAGTTTTGAAAGTTGTGTTTTTTAAAATTCGTTAATGTGCAACTCCACATGGACTATGTTTTTATAAACCATTTTCTACATGGTGAAGGAATACAAAAAACACATCGTCCAAGTGGAATCGGACATATTGGCGATTCATAGGCGAATTGACCTGTAATCGAATTGGTGTGTGGGGAGAAGTGGCTGTGGGTGAATTGACTTAATGGCGAGAAAATGCCCTACAAAAATCAAAACTAGAATTGATGCTGACCAGAAAGATTAGCCCCTGGCAGTAAAAATGTTTTCAGAGAGCTTGCTTATAGGAATCTCTATTATCTTCAGCGAGGTGGTTGCCCGTAATTTCAACGTAAAATTTATAGTTATTTTAACTGTTTTTAATCTAAAACGAAACGCCAATTTGCAGTTTTCCATTTTCTGGGTCTGTCCAGTCCTTTTTCTCGTGCGTTATTTAATAATTTTTGCACACTTTCTCTTTCATTTGTAATGTTATTGTTGGATTTTTAGCTAGAAGTGCTCATAAAATGAAAGATCAGGAAGTGTTTAAACTGTCGCCTAATACTACCGGTGTCTGTGATCCTGAAAGAGAGGTAAGTTACTTTTGTTTAAAAAGCCGAGAAATTTCCTATCAAGAATTTGTTTTCGACTGAGAGCTTTATAATTTTAGAGAAATTTTGCAGAGTATTTCAAGAAGAAAGCTCAAGGAAAAGACATGAACGAGGCTATCAAAAAGAATAAGCATTTCAAGAATCCAGCGCTCTATGAATTTCTCGTAGAGAAGTATAAGATAGATGAAAAGGGAAGCAATTTCGCCAAGGAGATATTCGATCCCCATGCGTTCTCCGAAGATGACTACTACGACAAGCTTGGTCAGTCTGCAAATTGAACATTTTCTCAATGTCGGTTGGCTCACCATTTCCTTTTTAGACGAGCATCAGCGCCAAGTTCACGAAAAAGAGTCTACTTCCAGGCCTTAGTGTGCATTGTTCATGTTGAGAACCTTGTTCGCCCTCCATTTCAATAAAGAATTTTTGAAATTCAAACGCCAGTTTATGTTTAGGTTTTAAAGTTCGTCCATTATATCTATTTTGCTTTCCGGATGTGGTTTTCTTTCAAGCAGGTTTTCAGCTTTCCTGCCAAACGATTTTTTCGGTCTATTAATGGGAGCAAAGTCTAAGTAAGTCGTTTCTCATTTTTGCTCTACACTCACAATTGTCTCTTTAGATACGTTATTGTCCAACTAGCGAGCATAGTCTCAGGTTGCTTTTGCGGATAATTTTTCTCTATAGTATTTACGTTGAAACTCTAAAGAACTTTCAGGTACTACAAAGGTGTGGGTGCGCGAAAGGGCAGCTGAAAAAAGTGCCGGTGTATTCTTCGATCCGGCTAGTAAGCCTTATTCGGCTTTGTGATTAATTGTTTATTCTTTTAATTCTTCAGTTGGAAGAGAGGTATTGTTCAAAGAAATCGACAGGGTCAAAGGTGTTTTTCAAGTAGTGTTTGCTTGCTTCGATATCCTAATTTAATTTTTAGGAAAGACATCACTTTCCTGGTTCATCAAGAAAAGATTCAATATCAGTTCCTAAAAATGTTTATTGTTTGTAAAGTATATACAATAAATAATTTACGATAGGTTATTCTGTTATGATGTTAATTTGAAGGGGTCATTTATCCTCTCTGGTGTCTTTGCGATCGACACCCGATTTAGCTGCACTTTTGCTTTTGGTAAGTTACGCAAAAATACAAGACGACAGTATCAATCGACGTTGAAATGAATAGACGCTCGACTCTACATGAGAATGAGTTTTTTGACCCCTAAACCGAATGATTGAACAAGAGATCTGCTAGAGTCACTATTTAATCGCTAATTCTTTATTGACTGCATATCTTTATTTAGGTGTAAAATGGCCCAAAAAAATTTCTCTCTTATGATAGGTTTGGCTGATGACTATCTATTACCTGCTATCGTGACTTTCCTGATTTTGCTCTTCTCATCTGTTGTATTCTTCGTGTGGCGTAAATTTGCAACGAAACCGGATGCAGTGTTGTTTGTTGGGTTGAATGGTTCTGGTAAGACGAAAATCTTTACAAGACTGATTAGTTCAGGTAGTTCTTTTTTCAGATAATTCTATTTCTTCTTCGACTTTTTAGGAACCAATTGGCAAACGTACACCTCTATGAAGGAAAATTTATATGCTGATTACTTGAATAAGAATGGAACTCGTTGCAGGTTATTGAAGCTCTGCCTATTTTCCATATCTACCTTATTTTTCAGGCTGGTGGACTATCCTGGTGCTGAATCTCTCAGAAAGTCTTTATTTGTTAAATGGCTGAATAAGGTTTTTCGTGTCATCATCAATTGCAGATTGTGTTCAAAAACTTGTTTTCAGGATCGCAAAACCCTGAAGAGTGTGATCTTTATTGTTGATAGCAGTGACTACGCCAAGAGGTCAAAAGATGTGGCTGAATTTTTGTATGATGTTCTTTTCGAGTCCAATAAATCTGTCCCGGTTTTGGTGGCGTGTAATAAACAAGACGTGGAAGGAGCTGAAAAAAGCGAGGTGATTGTTATTTTACTGTATTGATCCAAGATCAAAGTTTACAGGGCGTTCGTGGGTCACTAGAGAAGGAATTTGGCTTGATAAATGTTTCGCGTCAAGCATCTCTTTCATCAACGAGCGGTTAGTCATGTAATGTCGAAACGTTTAACATTAATCTTTCGAGTTTTAGGAGAGTCGACGAAACGAACACTTACAAAAACGGGAGTTGATTTTAGGTGGAGTGACCTCAGGAATTCCAAGGTTTTTTTTGCCGAATGCAGTGCCGAAAAAGAACAATCACTGGAAAAAATTGTCAATTGGATTGACGCTGTTTGATGCACAGATGTGCCGCTTTAAGAGCAGATGAAATTTACTCTATGTTGTACTTTTTCCGGGCAAAAAGTTCTAGATTGTGCATTGTTCAACCAGTTATTATTTAAGCTTCCTATAGGGTGACACAGAATTGAGTGTCTGAAAAAAAATGTTCGTTTCAACCGTGCAAAGTATCACAGGTTTTTTAGAATTGAAAAGAGTACAGTAGCGTTAGTCTAATATATATAGAAGGTTTACATTCAATTGCTATAAGTAGATGGAATCTACCTGATATTCTGATAATCCTACGATTTTCAATGCTAAAACCCTCTTTATTTCAGACTAACGCTATCATGTAGCTGTGACCAATATGTCTTTTCTTGGGAAAATTTATAATCTTTGAAGAGACAGGGCAATTAAATCTACCTCCTAACAAGAGTTGGGGATAAAATATATTACGATTTTTGTTATGCAAAGAGCTATTTTTCTTGTATTGGGCCGACAAATGATTTTTTTCGTTTTTTCTTTATTGAATGTTTGGCCATTTTTCATGAAAAATAGCAACTCTTTAATCAATTATGTATTCTCCGTTATTGCTTATGAACTGCTTCCACCTTTTGACCAGTTGGTCAACGGGGTCTGGCGTTATCATGGAGCAGAATAATTTGGCCTCTTCTGTCGGGTCTTTTCTGTTGAAGTCTTTTCTGCCGCCCAAACTCCCACTTTTTGAGTGAATCCCATGGATTTGAGGTGGTTGCAGATGGTCTGCTGAGTAGTGCCCATCTTCTTGGCCAATACCCTTTGGGTTTGACGCCCATCTTCCTCCAACAAGGCCCGAAGTTGGTCCTCGTCAAAGTTTGATGGCCTACCGGTGTGGGGGGTGTCTTGAAGGTCGAAATTGCCATTATTGAATTTATCATACCAGTACTGAGCTGTCCTTTCTGAAATAGATCCCTCTCCATACACTTCGCAAATATTCCTAGCCGCTGCGGCGGCTTTTTGATTCTTATTAAAGGCGAAGAAAAGCAGGTGTCGAAAGTGCTGTTTTTGGTCAGCGGGGCAGACCATTTCAAAATCCTAAAAATTGGGTAAAATTAGTGAAAATAAAAAAAGGACGATAACAACCTGATAGATCAGCCCTAGCATTTTCAGTTGCTATAGTATGCTTTGCAATGTGCTCAAGCAATCATGGTGAGACAAGCAATCAAACAAAAACGAAAAAAATTCTTTGTCAACTCAATACTTACATGTGAAGGTGCGCTCTCAGAAAACAGGTCACAACTTTTTTTACTGCCATCTTACGACCCACCCACCAACTCGCTAGATACACTTGTACACCCAAGACAAATAACAAAATTTATTTTAACAATTTGCAATAACAGTAGTGATAACAAACATCTTTGTCTTTTTCTACTTCGATTTGTAAGGCTTTCTAATTGACGCCTTCTGATACTTTCTCGTGGGGCCTTCATCATCATCGTTTGCGTTCTGTTTCCTCTTTGCACCTTTCTTCTCATCAAGTTCCTTGTATCGCTAAAATTAATTTTACCAATTTCTTACACACATTTCTAAACATACCTGTGCCGCATGCCTCCCGGCTTCAGAAACTCTTTCAACCAGCTGCATTACATCGTTGTGGTTTACGTTATAGCTCTCAAGCTTTTTGCCCAGTGATTGCTCAATCTTTTGATATAACTCCACATCGTATTGAGTAACCATAGTTAAGGCAATTCCAGATTTTCCGGCGCGTGCAGTTCTAAAGAGTAATACAGCATCATCTGACGAAAATAATAGGGAACAAGGTCAGCACCTACCTTCCAACCCTGTGAATATAGTCTTTAGAATTGTTCGGCACATCGTAGTTGATCACCATGTCTACGTGTGGAATATCCAGACCTAGAAATATGTGTACAGAAACACGCTATGTCTTTAAAAAGACCTCTTGAGGCGACATCAGTGCATACTAGAACCGGACGATCCTTCTTCTTGAACTTGTTTAAGGCTCCCAAGCGAGTTGGCTGAGACATCTGACCGTTCAATGAAACAGCCCCAACGCCAAGATGTCTAAGCATGAGGGCAACTTTAACTGAACCAGCACATGTGCCTGAAAAACGTGTATTTAGTAACCAAATAAGCATGAATAGATGCCTACCACAAAAAACAATCGCAGTATTTCCAGGCTTCTCATTCAGGCAGAACACTAAGTAAGCCTCCTACAATATTGAAATCGTTCGGTTAGTACTACAGAAAAACCTAATTAGAATACAATCAAGGAATGATTTTTTGATAATACTTGATCTTTAACGAACAAAGGTGAATCAATTTTACGACTGTTGCCAGTAAAAAGATACACCCAGCTTTAAGAACAACACGCCCAAATCTGATTCAAATAGGTACCCAAAAAAGACGTCACAAATTACCAATCTTGAAACAATTTTTTAGTGAAGCAAAAAGGGCAAAAATTACCTTGTATTTGTGTGGAATAAAAAGAAAATTTTGAATAAGCGTATCCACGGTCTGGTACTTGCTAGAAAGCTCCACCCTAACAGGATCTTTCAAGCAGGCACGCTCTAACTTTGAAACCTATAATAACTTGCTATGGGCTATAACTCGCAAAGATAAAGAAAAAGCGCACCTTTGAGGTCATAGTAGCGGAAAACAAATAAGTGTGCCGGACTTTGGGGATAACTCTCAAAATTTTCTCGAGCTCTATTTCAAAGTCCATGTTGAGAATTCGATCAGCTTCATCCATCACCAAATACTTGAGTGTCTTCAAATTAAATCCTCGAGTGTTCTAAAATGTGAGAGTAAAGCAGGGATTAGTGAACAAACTGTTAAAAAGCTTTTTGTGCTTACTTCCAAATGATCCACTAATCTGCCAGGAGTCGCTGAAAATATGGCGATTGTAACTATTTAACTGATCGACATTGCAAATAAATAATTGCCTACCGACAATTACGTGAGGTCGCTTGGCCAAAGAAATGGTCTGCGTAGCCATGTCGATACCTCCAACGATGGTGGCTAAAAAAGGCTTCATTTTCAAAGTAAGTATTCAAATATTCTTCATAGGCTTACAAACTATCAAACCAACACATGAACCCAACGCTTCGAATTGCTCAGTAATCTGGAAGGCCAGTTCCCGTGTAGGTGTCAAGACCAGCGCAAACAACTTCTGTGGATTCTCCATCAAAGCTTGTAGGATTGGAAGAGCAAAGGCACCCGTTTTACCGGAACTAAAATGTTTCAGTTTGCAAGAGACAACAAAATAATTCTTTACCCTGTTTCAGCAAGAGCAATCAAATCCCGGCCCCCCAAAGCATTTTCAAGGCATTTCTGTTGTATGGGAGTAGGTTTTGTCCAGCCTAATCTCGTGCATGCATCACACAGTTGCTCGTTGACGCCCTAATTTCACAAAATATTTTCACTGCACGTAATGAAAGATAAGCCAAATATAAACTATAGAAGCTTACCAATTCTGCAAATGATTTTTCTTGCTTCTTTTCCACTTCTTCTTTTTCTTCTACTTGCTGTTCAGGCTCTTCACAAGTGCTTTCTTCAGAATCACTCATTTTCAGCGAAGCTCAAAAATGGGAGGTTTTTAATTACTGTCGGAAACTTGATTTACAAAAAAGTCGGGTTGGGTAGCTCATAGCACAAATTTTTAAATTTTTGTGGCGTAAAAAAGTGACCGCATAACGATGTACCTCGTAACAAATTTTCGCGTAAATTATGGTGTACAGCCCTAATGAAACCCTAATAACTTAGCGAACAAGCAAATTTCTGACTAAATATTCAATCGCTAAATGTAATTTAAAAAACAATTTTTATTGAGAGGAACTCTCCGTTTTCGTATCAAATACTGTATCGAATTTCTATTTTCTTTGGTCACGTAGATATATTGCTTGCTTTTCCACTTTTTATCGTTTTCTTCAAATGAAGGAAGTTTTAATGCCTCGTCTCCAGTGGAGACTGGAGGGAAAAGCTACTTTAAAGTTTTTAAACTTTTGTTTTGTTCGATAAAACTGGTTCTAACCTAAAATCTACAGGTATTTACAGTGGAATAGCTGCTCCACAGAATTTTCACATTGTTTTTTTATCATCCGAGTTTTCCACAAAATTGCTTTTTTACAAAATTTTTACCAACGAAGGTCTTTCTTCTACAAACTCATTTTCCATGAAAAAACATTTTTATATAAATTTTTTACATCACTACCTCTCCAAAAAATGGATTCTACAATAAAATATTTCGAAAAAAAAAAGAACTCCACGCATAAACTACACGATGCCATCAAAAAATTTGTACGTCCAAATCCAGCTGGATTCTTTGTCAAGGACATTTTAAAGCTATAAAAAAGATGGGAAAAGATCGTTGAAGTAAAATTATTTTGATGAGTGAAAAATGTTGCTATGAAGGTGTTAAATACTGTTTTGAACAAAGTTGCTTTTTGATAAGTTATTGCAGCCGAAAAATGGAAGAAAACGGCAAAAGATATTTCCGATAAAAAGATTGAAAATTTTTGAAAAAAGCGCAACAGCTAATGGGACAGACTGGTAGACAAACACTCTTAATTCAAAAAAGTGT
>BBSZ01011251.1:0-23154 GCA_000981365.1 Subanguina moxae | reverse complement strand
ATCTATCGCGAGCATGCCCCTTTAAAATGACACTGACATTTTGAAATAAACTGACATCTAAAATGACACTGACATCTAAAATGACACTGACACTTAAAATGACATGACATCTAAAATGACACTGACACTTAAAATGACATGACATTTAAAATGACACTGACACTGACAGTGACACTGACGTCAGCTTGACACTGACACTGACATGACATTTAAAATGACACTGACACTGACACCAAATGTCAGTGTCAATGTCATTTTAAATGTCATGTCAGTGTCAGTGTCAAACTGACGTCAGTGTCAGTGTCAGATGTCATGTCAATTATGAAAACACTGGTACTCTCGTACAATTACCGAACCACACCCCCTAATTCAAAATCGTGCTTTTGGCATTGTGTTTTCAACCTCTTTTTTGGAGACAACTCCCAAGCAAGTTACCACTCAAATTGTAGCTTGTTTAAGCTATAAATGGAGTGGTAACTTGTCTTAGACTTGTTTCGAAAAAGTAGACCAAAAGCACAATGCCAAAAACACGATTTTGAATTAGGGGGTGTGGTTCTATTAGAGGATATACGTTATTTGTGGTACAGTCAGCCGTTGTTAATCCTTCAGCCTCGGTAATTTGGCACTCAAAGCGTGATCCCTTGGGGTGCCGGGTTATCGAGGGTTGACTGTATATCTAGTAAAAGCCTATTTTAGTGACTTGTAAGCAAGTCACTATTAAAAATAAAATCGTAAGTTTCAATTGAATTTTTTGTGATAACTTGTTAATTAAACACTAGAACTAGACCCACAGGGGTGACCTTTGAAGAATAATTATGTAAGTCTAAGGATGTCATAATGCCAGTTGAAGATGCCTTTTCAATTTTAATGGTAGTCTTGTATTTTATGATTTTTTTCTAAGTCAACCCAGGAACAAAATTCGGGTTTCTAAAAAAAAATATTGTCTATTTGGATAGCTCAGAATAAAATTCTTGCAAAAATTTATTTTTAACTATACTTATACTTTAATAAGTTACACTAATTAATTGACACACTAAATAATTCTAATTTTAGAGCCAAGGAACGTAAAAGCAAAGGCGAAGAGGATTCTCAAAACACTACAAATGCTCGAGTGGCCCTTCCCAGGTGCGAGCTTTGTAGTGTGGAATTTTCGTTGCTCACAACAACCATGCAAGACCACATATTCACTCCTGGACACATCGAAAAAATTAAAGAGAGAGGGGCTTCTTTCAAGGGGATCTCTTCTGATGCAGCAGCTAGTCAGGAGCAGTCTACCGAACAACAAGAACCCCATCCAGTCAAGTCTTCTCGACCCCTTACCTCCTCTCATACTCAATCAAGTCGACAAAAAGCTGTTCGAGATACTCAAAAAAGACATTCTTCAAGCAACCAACAGAACGCAGCTTCTTCGATGGAGACTATGACTCAGTTCCCCTACAATCTAATGAGCTATGGAATGCCCCATGCTCCTTCCATGATCTACGACCCCAACCTTATTGGAACGCCCATCTCTATGTTACAAATACCAGAATTGGTAATGCAACAGATCAGTTCAGACTTAGCCAGGGGCAAACAGGCCAGTCGCTTCACTCAGGACGGTCTTAAGCTAGGCCAATTGAATGGAAAAGTGAGTGAAGGCGACTTTTTATGCGCCAGTACTATGGAGAGCGAGGTGGGTTTGTTTTACGCCTGATTTATTAAAAATTCTTTGATGCATGTTGCGTTTAGGTCGGTTGGGCTTGCCCTCAATGCTCCAATGTATTCCAACAGGAATCTTTTCTGAGAAATCATCAGAAATTAATTTGCCACGGCTGTGATGGCGTTTTCCGGTTGATTCAGATTCACTACGAGTGTGTGCCTTGTCACGTTAAATTTGGAACACAGGTGAGTTTTTTTTTTAATATTTTGGTACTACTGTATCATAGTTCCCACAGCCGTCAAAGCTCTACTTTTTTTGGGTGTTTTACCTCATTTTAGGCAGCTCACTTATTGAAATTTGTACAAGCCGTAGACATTAAAAACCTGTTTTAATGGCTTATACAAATGTCAACAAAGGCATCTAAAAGCCAAGGAAAAACACCAAAATAAATTTTTAGAGGTTTGAAGAGAATTTTGCTTGCAATTAACTTAAAAAATACTTAATTTTTTCCAATTTCTAGGATGAATTTCGGCTGCATTGTGATACTTCCTCTCACAAATCCTTGTCCAATATGTTCTCGGCTAGCTCATCCTCTAACAGCCAGACTAAAACAATGAGAGGCTCTTCCACAACTTCTTGTTAACAAAATCTAGCCACTGTTTTACCGGTTTAAATTCACATTCCTGTTTTCTTCTTTTTTGACCACTGTAATTGATCCCTATTTCAAATCCATTTTGTTCATAAAATACAGTAAAATTAAACTAAGAAAAATAATTCCTGATGCTTTAATTATTTTTAACCTTTTTTCACTCTGTTTGGCCGCTGTGTCTGTCTCTGTTGTTACTGGGAAAATAGCTTTATATATACATATAACTAGTTCCTTCATTTCGTGCGTCTTAAATTTTTCTTTTATTTTTGATTTTTAAACTTTTTTGATTGCAATAATATAGTCAACCGCCTCTCTATCCAATTTTTGAACCCTGCATATGAAAATCAGTATTTTTTTGAATGAAATTTGTCATCTAGATGATATTAGATGTCTAAGATCATTCTGAAATATAAATATGTGTGTTGTCTGATTTTTTTGTGCAACCTAGAATTAGTAAACAAAACTTTTTAATATTACACTATAACATTTATTCATCAAGAATCGGCCATTTTATATTTTGAGATGGCCTTAAATGACATACTTTATTTGGAAAAAGACAGATTTGAATACTGTCCTACCACTTCAGTTAAGTCTCGTTTATCCGTCACCCCAAAAAGGTGGATCCACAGCTGGGTCCGACCATTTTTTACCTCAATTTTTAACATCTTTTGCCGATTTCGATATTGATGTCTCCAAGGCAAAAAATCGTAAGGATTCTGAATTTGCCAGTTCTTTTTAGACTACTCAATAATTTCATCACTAAAAAAAGATGAGTCTCGATAATCCGTCACCCTTTTTCAAAAATGGGTGACGGATTATCAAGATTCATCTCTTTTTTAAGGCAAAAGTGTCTAGCTGTCTAAAAACAACTGGCAAATTCAGAATCCTTGCAATTTTTTGCCTTAGAGACATCAATATCGAAATCGGCAAAAGATGTTAAGAATTGAGGTAAGAAAATGGTGGGACCCAACTGTGGATTAAAATTTTTGAGGTGAGGGATTAACGAGACTTGACTGTTCTACTCTTCCAACTATATTTTCGGTACATTTTATTATTTTAAAGAACTGCTAAAATAAAAAAATCACTTGAAAAAACTTTGACGAATTTAGTTTTGAAAGAGCATTATTTTTGTTCACTTGTTTTTCTTTAATTCTCTTGTGAAATTGCTCTCAGTTGAATAACTCATAGCTGTTTTGTTTTTTCTTAATTTTATGTTCAAAATTTCACGAAGATTGTGTTTTTTTATGTTTTATTATTTTTTGATGTTTTTACTTTACTTTCTTGATTGTTTTAAGCATTAAACAGCTAGCTATACTCTATCGTTTTTTAAATACTCCTTTTTGTCATAGCAATAAATGTAAAGAAATAAAGAGATTTTATTTTTGTCTTTGCATTTTTGTCCATATCTGTTGTTCTGTTATTGATTTTTTTAATAATGGTTTCGTTATCACGATTATGACACGTTTAATATTTCACAAAACTCTTCTATTAGATATAAAAAAAAGAGCAGCTTAAAATATGGAAAAAATAAAAAAGGAACAGCATTTCAAATAAGAATTACTCAAATTACCCTGTATAATGAAAATTTACCATTGTATTTATAAAGGTAAATTATTTATATTAAATATATCAATAATCATAAAACTCTTGCACTATTTGTTATTACAATATCGGAGAAGGTACCCAAAAATAACAAGCAAAAGGATGAAAAAGCAAGATAACAGCTAATGCAAAGAGTTCAATAATCAAAATTGTGTTTACCTCAATCTTTCTTAAAACAATTACAAAAAATTAATTTCCGTCAAATTCTTTTAATGAAATCTATAGTTATTTTTCTCACTTTTACTTTTATTTGTGTGTCCTTAGCTAGTGAGAGATGCGTGTGGGTAACCGGTGTTTTGCGCTGCAATAGTGACCCAGTCAAGCATTTTGGAGTGCAGGTGTGGGTAATGGACAGAGATATTACTAGCGATGAAATTATGGCGTATTTTTTTTTTGTTATGCACGATTTATTACATATTTATGGTTTAAATTCTAGAAGTGCTTTAACATCAATGGATGGCTCCTTTGAGTTGACTGGATGTGCGGATGACATCGGTTTTGGTAAATTTTTTTACTTCTGACTATATCTAACTAAACTAACTGACTATTTATGTACTCAAATCTAAGGTATGTCTAACTACCCTGACCCATATGTTCGAATCCGTCATTTCTGTAACACAGACAGTGATGGTCAAGTGATAGAACTGCCAGAGTTCACAACATTTGTGCCCGATAACCACAACTTAGGAATAATCAATTTAGACGCTGGAGGAAGAGCAGGAGGAAAAGGACCTGTTGAAGGGGGATATGAAGATGATATCTATTGATTTGTTTTTACGAGAAGCAAGCAACTCGCAAACCAAAATCTTCCCAAGGCAAAAATTTCTCCAACGCTCAAAAACTCCACAACGAGAAAAAAATTCCCAAAACAATTAATTTTTCAATGGGAAATCTCGCCAACACCTATAGCTTTCTTATGCTTTTTTAATCCTAACCTGCTATAATCCTGACTTACAGCTAAACCTTTTCAAATAAACAAAAAAAAATGTATTGCAAAAAACTACACATAGACCTCTAATTTGTTTTTAAGTATTTTGCTAATTAAATACAGTCAAGTCTCGTTCATCCCTCATCCGAAAAACTTTGATCCACCGCTGAGTCCGAACATTGTTTTACCTCAATTCTCGACATCTTTTACCAATTTTGTTATTGATGTTTTCAAGGCAAAAAATCGCAAGGATTCTGAATTTGCCAGTCGTTTTTCAAGAGGTGAATATTATTGCTATCGAAAAAGCCAAATCTTGATTTAATGGCCTTTTTTTTTAATTCTGTAGTTGGTTGCATAGTGCCTTCAAAGCCTTTTTCTGTGGGTAATTGTAAGAATCCTTCGATATGCATTTCTGCAAGAGACTACCGTATAACCTCTATTAACCCCCCCCCTCTCTCTCGTCACGACGGTCGGTGATCAACCATTTTTTACGGCTCAACCACCCCAAAATTGGAGATTCAGGGCTATATTTTTGAGTATGGTGTCAGTACCCAATTGTCGGGTGGTTGAGCCGTAAAAAATGGTTGACCATTGACCGTCGTAACGAGAGGGGGATGGGGGTATTAATAGAGGTTATACGGTATATGAAGTGATCGAAGTCGTTTGCCATGCGTGATTAATCAAATGTTTCAAGTGCTTTCTTATGGGTGTTATCCTGTAATTCATCAAACATTAGTGGTCCATAGACACCAGTATTCACTTTCGGAATTGATAAATGAGTAAACGTAATATCACTTGAATAGTATTCAGTTCCGCCTTTCCGATTAAAAATGAAAAAATTTCAAGTTTCTGCTAACCTTTGCTAATTTCCAGTTTTAAATAAATAAATTCTAAACAAACTTCGCACAATTGAAGAACAATATCAATACTAACCTCGGGAAAAAAATTTAAAAATAAAAAAAAAAAAACCCATAAAAAATAAATACTTTCCATAAATTTTATTGAGATTCAAGAAAAATTCAAACGCAGCAGTAACAGAACTGATTAACCGGAAACTAAAGAGATTTAATTGTCTGTGTGCTCTCACTTTAGATTGGTTTTCTGACATTGCATCTCCACTTCGAGATTGTGTTTTGCTTTAGCCACTGCTGAGAGACCTTTCTGAGCGCATAAAAACCGATTGCACCAAAGAAGATACATGCAGAGACTTGAGAAAAATGAACATCACCCATCCGCAGCAAAGTAAGAACAATACTTAAAGCCAGGACAGGTGAGAAGAGACCGAGAATTATGTCAAACAACATCAGCTGAATCTTGAGGAGAGAGAAAAGAGAAAAAGCAGTATCTCGAACAACACAAGCAAGCATGCAAAACAACCGCAACTGAGCTTTGGCGAGAGAAAGAGCCACACTAAAAACAATTAGTAAGAAGAAAGCAAAAGCAGGGAAAAAACATCTTACTCCACACATTCACCCAAAGCAATAACCCACTGGAAAAAAATCAAAGAAGTGCAATATATTTGTCTAACTTAAAATTACAGGTCGAGGCAAGGTCCACTGCGAGATATCCTTGAGCTTCTTGCATTCCACTTCGTATTCGCCTTTGCATATTTCGCATTCCTAAATCGAAATATTATCATCTGACACATGCTGAAAAGAGATTACCGAACAGCTACTGTATCTGATCCAAGTGTTGAGACAGTCTTCATGAACAAAAGCATCAGATCCATTGCACTTGCACGGCGAAACAAAGCTTGCGTAGTTACCTTCTTCATAACAAATTCTACACATTACGAGTTGAGAGTTTGCTTGAGAATTGTGTGGACGAGAAATGTCATTATCATATGTCATCATTGTACTAAAACTTTACAGTTATAGCATATGAAAAAGTCGCTTATCAAAATATGATGCAGTCAACCTGTGATAACTGGACACCCTTGATAATTGGGCACTTTGATTCTGGTCGCTTTAGGTGGCCAAGGGATAATTTTATTAACTGTAAATGTTACACTTTACGTTTTGGGTAGAATGATGTTCCCCAAAATGCACAAATGTGAATTTTGGGGTATGCGAACTTTGCATGCAACTTTACAAATTTTCAGTTATATTCAGAGTGGGCAAAGATCCGAGGAAATCAGATCGAAAACATAATTTTTTCCATTTGGCTATTTTTACTTTTTTATCAGCATTTTGCGGGAAAAGTCATTATTAAGTCAAAAAATATACTTTTTGAATTTCTTTAATTTACCGTATTTCCTGTATTAAAGGGGCGTGACTTTCATATCGGGAAATATGCCATTATTGAAATTTCTTTTTCTGATTGAATATATGTCGTTTTATTGTATGTATTGGAGTTTTATGTTCTTTTTTAGTGCTACGTCAAGTGTGAAGTCAGCCCATGGCTTGATTGATTTTAAATTTGTTGAATTTTAAAATTTTTATTTGAAAATGATTTTGTAAAATTTTCCTGAAAGGGTCGGTTGCGTTCAGTTTAAAATTTTTTTTAGATTGGTGATAAAAAAAGAGGTTATAAAGCCGTGCGTGATTAATAAGTAAATACAAAGAGACAATACAATATTTAGGGTACATTTTGTCGTAGACCCTTTGTCCGGCACCATTTTGTTTGGCTCGACTTTGGCGACCCGTAGATTGAAAATAATCTTCCCGGGAGGATTAATAGAGGTTATGCGGTAATTCGAGTTTGAAAAAGAGTTTTGATACAACCTTTAAAATCGTGTCCTTGGCATTCTGTTTTGAAGGTATGCTATGCTTGGTATAGTTGACGCTTGATATAACGATCATCCCAAAAAGTTCGATCCACGACTGGGTCCGACTATTTTTTTTTCTAAATTTTCGACATCTTTTGCTAATTTTTGAGATTGATGTCTCTAAGGCAAAAAATCGTAAGGATTATGAATTTGCCAGTTGTTTTTACACAACTGAACAATTTCGCCTCTAAAAAATAGAAAACTCGGTATAACGATTATCTTTTTTTTCTAAGAGGGTGATCTTTATATCGATTTTTTTATTTTTGGACGGCAATAATATTGGCTTTTTGAAAAACGACTGGCAAATTGAGAATCTTTGCGATTTTTGCCTTAAAGACATTAAAATTGGCAAAAGATGTTGAGGTAAAAAAGTGGTCAGACCCAGCTGTGGATCGAACTTTTTGGGGTGATCTTTATATCGAGCGTCGACTGTACAGTCTTATTACAGTCTTTCAAAAGTTTTCAACGAGTCTTGATTTAAGACTCTTAAACAAACTGAGAGGGATTAGTGTTTTTTTCTTGAAACGTCAGTCATTTTGAGAATTTTTGAAAAATTAATGTTTTGAAAGTCCTGTTATTTTTGTGCTTGGAAATTTTGGGGTTAGTGGGTTAGTTACGTCCTATTTTTACTTTTTTAATGCAGTTAAGTGTCACTTTACCTTAATTTCTTATCAGGCCAACCAAATCGATCTCAGAGTTATGTTAAATTGAGTTTTAACTGTAATCTAATTATTTTGCTATCTGAATAAATTGATAAACAAATTTAAAAATTTGAGTGCAATAGATGAACATTGTAAATTCTGTAATAGAAGCCAATAAGTTTTTATTTTTTAACCTCTCTCATGGTGAGGGCGTTTATTAGAGAGTGGAATGTTTGTTGGAGAGTGTGTATTCATTTTTTTAGCCGGTTAGTGTTGAAGGTGGCGACGAAGACATTGTATATTTCCACGCGAGATCGTGACAATAGGGGCTGTATTCGAATGATTACGATTAAAAATCTATTTAGCTAGAAATACACAGACAGTTAACCTTAAAATATTGAATTATCAAATCGTTGCTCCTAAATGTTGCTCGTGGGATTAACAGGTGACGCGTTCATTTAACTTCAGTTGTTCTGATTATGTACTGCTATGATTTTAGGTGGTATTGGATGTGGTAAGAGCACAGTGGCTAAAATTTTGGGCGAAAGTGGTGTAACAGTTCTTGATGCTGATGCAATTGCCAGAAAAGGTAACTTTCGTATAATCCCAACTTCTGATTTTGAATCTGACTTGTAAGCATAAAAACGCGAATTCATTAGTGTAAAGCGTCCAAAAACACAAAATAAAAAATAATCGCGCAATTAATTGCATGAAAAAATCCCAAAGTCTTCATCTTTAGTTAAGCATAAGCTGAAAAAACTAAGTAAACGTTACTTAGCAAGTGCGGGTATTCACTTACTTTTAAGCTTTTCAATTCAATTTATTAGTGATTTTACCATTCTGTAGTGAGTTAGAGTCTTTACATGGTTTTATATCTCAGGAGTAAACAGTAGCATCAGTATGGTGTGCATGATAGATATGCAGTGGATGCACCCAATTTTTACCCTAGATTTTACCCTGTATGTAGTAAATTTAAGCCTCGATAATCCGACCCTTTCTCTCCCGTGAGACCCAACCTGGGGGGAATGGTTGATACAGAGGTATTTGTTTAAAAAAAAACAAATATGCCGGGAAATAAGTAAAGAATTTTAAATCTAAGTTTTCCGGATGCATTTTGCCGCTCGAGGCAAAAGACATAAACTAGACTTCCGAGTGCACTAAAGGATTTGCGCATAGCGGGGGGTGTACTTGGTATGCTGTCGGTAACTTTGTCCTTAGCTCAAAGAATTAAATCCGAACGAAACTCTAAAAGAAAATTTACGCGAACTTTTGGCTTGAGCAATACGTTAAAAATAGACAATGTATTCGTCTTTAAATTTTAAATTATAGTTGTTCAACCGGGTCGAAAAGAATACCACCAGCTTCGAACAGAATTCGGTAATGAATACTTTGACGACCGGCAAGGAGGCATCCTGAAAAGAGATTTGCTTGGATCACTGATTTTTCATAATTTAGAGGTTTGTCGTACTATTATTTGTCAGCCCTTTCACGCACTGCCATTACTAAACGTATGTTTAATCATGGCTGATTTAAATTCTTGTTGTACTTTAGTTTTTAAGAAACGCAGAAAACTCAATAAAATTGTTCATCCCGCCGTCCGTCGAGAACTTTTCATACAAGTGGTTCGAAATGCAATGGCCTTGAAGAATTTTGTTGTGCTTGACATTCCTCTGCTGTTTGAAAGTGGCTACAATCGATTTCTGCAGAAAATCATTGTCGTGAACTGGTAATCACCGCATAGTCCATTTCCTCTTATAACTCATAATATATTTCAGTGATCCTTGTGTTCAGCTTCAGCGAGTTATGACCAGAGATGGATTATCAGAAGAAGATGCCCAAGCCAGAATAAATGCCCAGATGCCAACAAGTGAGAAAGTGAAGTGTGCAACTTATGTTATCGATAACAATGGTCGGATCTCGATATACAACTCTGAATAAGTTATAAAATAATTTATTTACAGGCTCAGTGGAATTAACTAGACAACAAGTGCAGAAAATCCTTTCTGAACTCTGTTCTAGCTATCAGCCGTGGCTTGTTCGAGGTGTTTTCTTGACTGCCCTCTCCCTTGTCGCTGTGCTAGTGTTTTGTCAGTTTCTGAAGTAAAGATCATGCCAAAGCAGTGCCCTAAATATGGTATTATATTGTTAACGTCATTTTAAAACTGTCTAATTTTAAAACTGCATTAAACTTTTGTTTTAAATTGAGTTTTTAATTGTCATTTTTAATTCAGTATATTTTTTTTTGATGTTTTGCCATGATAACCGAGCACGTTGTATATTGTCGACAACTCGTTTTAAAAGAGTAGAGGTTAAATTTGCTCTCGTCACTCCAGAGAATTTTCGTCCAGTGATGTTTTTGCCAAAACATAGTAGAGTTCCCTAATATAAGATAGTTTTGTGAACCAGCGTTTACCCTACTTCATTTAGGCTTAGTGTCTCACACCAATACTAGCCATGAATTAGCTAAAGGTTAAACAGGAATAAAATACTGTATTAGGTCAATCCGCCTACAAATCTCCAATGATCACCAATCACTTTTCGTTCCATTATTTTTGCCATCCCCATCTGATTTACCTCAGAAAGTATTCTTTGCGGTGTGGTTTTTTTTATTCCGCTACTCCATTTTTCTGATTTATTTGAGGGAGCAGTTTGAGATGGTTTTTTTTAATTTTCTTCATTAATGTCGTCGGAAGTTTGTTTTGAAAGGAAAGTCCACAAATATAGGTTTTTTATGCACCAACCAGAACAAATGGGTGTCCACTTGGTTTTTAAATTTTAAGGGGTACTTTTCAAAATTTTCAATAAAATCAAAAAAGTAGACTATAAAACGGTAGGCCCCTGAACACAAAATGCGATTTTGAAGTACTTGGAGCGTTATTTCATAGAAAACATTTTAAATGTTGGATAAATGCTGATAGAGCTAGGAATTCAGACGTGAAGTCTACTCTCATCGAAATTCGACTTCAAACTGTGATAGTTAGGGATATCTTTATCTTTTCTGGTTAGATAACAATTGCTTGGTAAGGCTCAAGACAACCTTTTTTCGACTTCATAATCACCGTGGAAATTCTTTTTTTTTTAAATTAGTATATTTATCTTTTGTAATTATTGAACCTTTTTAACTTTTGAATAAAAGTTAATTCGGTTCTACAAATATAAAATAACAAATTTATTTCTAATAAATCAGAGTAATTACTGCTTAGCAAACTGTGCCTTGATATTTGTCTTACTTCTCTTCTTAAAATCAATTGCAATGGAGAACACTAGTGACACTTCAAAGAAATTTATTTCATGCCGAACTAAGGACGGAGATGTAATTGAGGTAAAGCTGGAGGCTATTCGTCAGTCTAAGACCTTCGACAACATGTATCAAGATTTGAATTTGGCTGAGGATCCATCCTTTATCTTTGAGATGAAGATTATTAGCACTGCAGTCTTCCACAAAATCCATGAGTGGCTTGTGCAGCACATTGGTTAATTTATTTAATTATTAGACTAGACCTGCTCTTAGATTTTTTATTATCGTTAAGAATTCGCACTTGATTTAAAAAAGTATAACAGAGAAAATGAGTATAAGAAGAAGAAAAAGGGTGCTTGCACTGGGGAGTGGCCACTGGCCAGTACCCCCTAAAAAATTCTTTCTAAAAGATACTATGTTCAAGATCTTCTCTTTCCCTACAGAGTGTGTTATAACCGAGTAGCGCGAAAAAATCTATTTAATTGCAGGTGTGGCTGAGCCAGTGATCCAAGTTGACATAGACAGTAAAGAGCGCAAATGGTTTGAATTAAATAAGTACCAGCAGAATTTTCTGCAGCGTTCTGTGGACGAACTAGAGGAACTGATGGTAGCCGCCAGTTACTTGGTATTCTAAATCTTTTTTCGATTTCAGTTATTTTGCAATTGTTTTTAGGACATTCCTTCCTTGCACTTGTACTCAGCCCAGACCATTGCTGAACAAATTCGAAAAGTCATCAATTACCCACAGAAAGTGCGAGACCTTCTTCACTTGCCCGATGACTTGAGTTCAGAGGAGAAAGCTGAGATTAAGAAAGCAAATCCTTGGTGCAACTATGATGAAATGCAGGAATAGCTTCTTTTTTGTGTAGTTTTTCATCTGTGGCTTTTTTGGAATTTAATGAATAGAATGAGAAGACGTTGATTACAATCTTTGTTTAGCGTAATTTGGTTGTTGTTTTAAGGTTCTCCAAATCTTCAAGGGTATTCCTTTTCCAAAAATTCACATTTATTATCCAAATTATTTTGCCTCTTATGCGATCTTTTGCGTAGTTTTGAAAGGAACCTTGAAAAGTTTAAGTATTTATCTATATTCAGCCATACACCAACCAAAGCAAGTGGATATCCGCTTGATGTGAATTTTTTCCCTTTCAGCTTCTTCTAATTAATTTATGGAAATAAAACTTTATATACTCATTTGCAACCCTTTAATTACTCTAATTTCATTACTGTCCACTAGATAGTGTGGATGGAGCTACTGGTGTCACTGTGCGAACAACTAATCTAGCGACACCTTATCTCACTCTTCGCTTCCATTGCTTCATCCTAAAAATAAAGAAACCAATTGTTTTTGTTTGCAAATTGAGACTAAATACTATAATAACAGTCAATTGACTAGACGCACCAAAAAATCAATATCTAAAATACCGATTAGGCCGAGCAAAAAATGGAAATGAGCATAATAAATTTGATATTTTGAATTTTTGATTTAGGAAAGCCCAGATTAGGCAAGTTGGGGTTTTCTTGGGCGCCTCTTTGATTGCTTTTCGCATTAGCAATCAAATATCGTTTTTTAGTGGTCTCTATGTTTGATAATGACGATTGCTACATACATCTGAACAACCTGTCTGGAATTTTTAATCAGCTTTAAGTTGACTATATCAAAGTCGGTGAACAAGAATATACGTCATTTGGTTAGTTATTCTGTTTAGTCTACTTTTATAGTAGAAAGGTCACACAGTTATAAAACTAGAGGTATGGAATTCGTTTAAATAGTCTAGGTCCATCTTTGTTCCGCTGCTACTCATCCTTGCGTGAAGCAGTATCACAAAGCGCTCGCTTGTAATATAATTCCCCAATAGTGTGGTTTTTATCCCATCAACTGCTTTATAAAAACGAATGGAGTAAACAAGTGTTTAATAGGACCCAAAGCGCAAGCTGAAAACATGGCTGGCATGTTTGGAGAGTTAAGCCAATTTTAAATGCAAAGTAAATAACATATTTATTACTATTTAGGTCTTAAACTGCTTACCGAAAAACTAAGACGAAGGGAAGTGCGAATGTAAATTTGACTGGCCTTCTGGGAAAGTGTTTTCAAGAGCAGCTGTTTTGCATTTCGCTTACTCAAGGCTGGTGTCTCAAGGTCAAAAACTCCGATCGTGGCTTTGCTTCCCTCCGACAAAAACTCTTTTGGTAAATGT
Organism: Subanguina moxae; assembly: GCA_000981365.1. Lineage (NCBI taxonomy): Eukaryota > Metazoa > Nematoda > Chromadorea > Rhabditida > Anguinidae > Subanguina > Subanguina moxae. Next base: position 9,492 of record BBSZ01011251.1, on the reverse strand, counting down.
TGGTTCAATAAAGCTCTTGAGAATTTCATAAAGTTTGGTAATGACTTTAGTCGGTTTTAATAGCCCTGTCGTATCCACTATGTATTCTGAGAGAAAGAATAGGTGTAAAGTCTGACCTGAATATATGACTGTGTAATAAATAGCTGCCTAATTACAATTAGTATTAATAACATTTATGTCCCTTATTTTTTCTCAAGCATTTCAAAACATAAAAAACAATAAACATTTTTTTAATTTTTACAAATTAATATGGCATGCCCACTGGGTGTCCAGTTGCTTAAAGTAAAGTTTAGTTTGTTTGTCCAATTCAACTCTAAAAACAGCTTTTGATTTGTTTATATTAACAAAGCGAATATAGAGTAAAATAGAGACAATAGAGTGCAGAGGTAGAAGCTAAAACAAATGCGCTTTTAGAAGGATCATTTTATTTGTAAATAACTTACTGAATATATGATTTTGAATAAGGCAGCAACTTCAACAGGTGTGAATGAGTTTTGTAGCTTACGTAAAAGAGTGTTCATGCACAAATATAAAATAAAAAAGACAGAATAAGAGATGTCCAATGGTAAAACAAGGCGCATCGTTATAGTATTTTCGTTGACTTGATACTTTTCGCTGAGGTTAGAGGTTAACTCGAGGCTATTTATTCTTAAAACACATTTAATTTATTTTTAACTTGGAATATATAATTTATGATATAAAAGGTTAAAATTCCCACCTTGCCCTGTGTCTTTTGTTCACAAAAGTAGCAAAGCAGTCCATAAGAGAGGTCAAAATGACCAGCGCCAGCAAAAAGTATTGTAAATTGAGTAAGAAAGAGGTGTTTGACTTAGTAGTTAGGGTTACATGCACTAATGGTTGGCTAAAGGCATCATCTTGAAAAGCTAGGCAAACAATGATCACGTTTATAGCAATCGTCATAAACCACTAAAAAATTATTTTTCATGAATAAAATACCAAAAAAACAACAAATTTAGCTAACCACAATAAAAATACAAGAAAAACTGTATTTGAGGTCTTCTTTTTCGTAACTCCGCGAGTAAAAAATAGCCTTGATTCTTTCCGTAGAAATTGCAAGATGGGTAAGAGTATATCCGACAAAATAGATGTAACTGTGAATCATGAGAGCAGTGGCCAACCAGGGGGAGGTCAACAGCTGGCAGGGATCGGTTTGCACTCGGTAGATAATCTGACACCTTATTTCCAAAAACAAAATGCCTAGGCTCTCGATTAAATACAACAAAATAAGATTGCAGATTAATACCTTAAATGTAAGCTTCTTATTGTTAAGTAAAGTTAGTATTTGACTTACGAAAAAATTTCCGTGAGCAGCCAGCTTTTTCTTTTTATATTGCAGCCCAACAAATAGAAGCAGGAAAAGAATGGTAAAGGAAAGGGCACATTTTAAAATTTCACCTATGTTTAACTCCAAGTCTTGCGAATATTGGAGAGCTTGCATACACTTTTCGTACAGCGGTGTCACTGTAGTGTTCGGGATAGAGCTAGTTGTGAGAAGGTCAATAATTGTAGAAGGGTCAGAAGTTATGGAAAAGATAGTAGAATCAATCATGAAACTGGAAACAGTGGTCATTCGGCTAAAATAGGAATGAGGCCTTATATACATGAAAAAAATTTCATTTCAGTCTATTTTATGATTTGCACAAGCGGTTTAGTTGTACAAGTTATTATGCATTTAACGATTAAAAATGGCAATTTTGATTTTTAGGACATCCCTCATAGCGGTCATCCAACTTTGACGAACACCAACTTCGGGCTTTGTTGGAGGAGGATGGGCGTCAAACCCAAAGGGATTTTGCCAAAGGGAATTGGCTATTCACAAGCTCGCTATCCACAAGCTCGGCCGAGCATAACAAGGCATACTCACACACATACATGAGAATTCAGTAGTCATGTATCAACTGCGGTAGAGTTTTGTTTAAAAAATTCAGCATTGGAGCTCTCTCAACAAATTAAAAAAAATCTCCAAACAAAAGAACTTTTTGGCAAACTCTTCAATCGGCTCGGGCGGGTCGGGGCCCTGGCCCGTCTCTGTCTCTAATTAAAACACAGTTTTGAAAAAATGGCAGGGTCGTGGTGGATCATACCAAACTATACTAATAATGACGTAAAAAGAAGATCATATCAGTATTTAACTTCTAGTTAAACAAAATAATTTTCTCTACTAATAGGACGCTTGTCAAAGAAAATGAATATTTAGCAAACGAAAAAAAAATGTGACGGAAATAAAACCCAAAACACCTAAGTAAAAAAATTACACCTGCTTTTTTTAAATAATTAAATTTATTTAAAAATATTAAAAGAAATAACAAATCTTTGAGCACTACAAAGAACCCTTACAGCTTTGTTTTTATTCGATAAATATAGTTTGCTTTCATGGAAAGCCACTCTGAATCTAAGTTGTTGCATCTTACATCCAAAAAATTCCCTGAAGTTGCAAAAAATTAGTGTTAGAAACTAGATATCCGAGCGAGAGACTGACACGAGTAAATTGCAAAGCCCGAGAAGCGAGATTCTCGGCCGAGAAAGTAAAAAACCTAACAGAAATCGCTGGGCCTGGACTCGAAGAACTCATTGAGCCAGGTTTCAAGGTCCTCCTCGTGGTCGAAGGTTACGCCCCTCATGTGGTTGGACAACAAGCGGAAAAGGCGGTATGGTATATGATATTCAATAACAGGTAGTCTGCTGTAGCAAGGTCGAGGGAGTACGGTGACCGCTGAAGAACCTCCCAATTGAGCTCCTTGATGGTGGTTTGGACGAGTTGCAACATTGAGTCTGGCGTTGTCTTGGAGCAGGATGACTTGGCCTCTTTTGTCGGGTCTATTCTGCTGAAGAGCCTGGTTTACTTGGTGCAACTGAAACGCCATATTCAAAAAAAAAATGCGTGAACGACAGACAGACACATGCCAAATACTATATTTGGATAACACTTCAATAACAGAAATTAACATCATGAAGAACTCAATTTAGGAAGATGAGCTGCTCGACATTTAAGGTATTCAGATGACTTTGCTTGTAGTAAAACACATCCCTCGCATTGTTGAAAAGCTTTTCAGTTGATGTAGACAGCACTGAAATGAATCTAAAAGCGACCTTGGAGAGAATTGGAAAGCTCGCCGCGTATTTCTACCAGTTAATGAGCGGATCAAAGTCCAACGGTACAGGCTTCTCAGCAGTTAAGACAATATTTTCTCAAAGAAACTATCAAATATAAGAAACTAATCGTTGAAAAGACACTTAGAAATTCCAGATTTTGCTGCCAACTAATAGTGGGACGCGGTATATTTTCTTCCTTTTGCCCAGCTCCAGTAACCAAAACATGGTAGAATTCCCTAATATAAGGTAGTTTGTGCACACACACATTTTTGGGCATAGAAATAAGCCTTAGGCTAGGCCAGCATAGGTTAGCCGTGAATTAGCGTACACCTTGCTTTATTTAATTTTAGTAGCTTACTGGGTATTCTACACCAATAACAGCTATAAATTAGCCAATCAAACCAAGTGGATGTCCACTTGGTTGAATTTTTTTTTCTTAATTTCAGGCTCTAAAACTGAAATCGCGTTTAAAATTGTGGAATAAATTGAAAAAAAAATCGCTACCTTCTAGTACACTTTTGCTAATTGCTAATAAAAACTAAAAGAAACTTAAATTTCTCAACTTTTTATTGGAAAAACCAAAATTAATTTCTTATTATGTATCAAACATCCAGTTCTAATAGGATTACTAACTGTTTTTCGCAGCTTTTTGCTCCCCAATATTATTTTTATTTTATTTATGCGACTAGAATTGCATTAATCTTGCTTCTTTTGTTGGAAGGCGCAGATATTAATATGACTTATATCTTCCGCGCAGCTGTTGTCATTCACTCCTTCTATAAGAAGAGGTCTTTCTCGCGCCCTCTTTTCCGGATCATTCATTTGATTCATGCTTTTGCAAGAAGTAAGAGAAGTTGGATTAATCGATTGCTCTCTTTGACCAGTCATTTCTCATTCATCTTAGATATCTGCTTCACAACTAATTATTTCATTTTCTTTTAAAATTTTGAAATTACTAGACTAGAAAAAATATTTGTAAAATGAGACAATCTCCGCCTACCAGAACTGTCCATTATGTGCGCGAAGGTAATTGTTTTTAAAAGATGATGGACCAAGAAAGCCCTACTTATTTTTGTTAGCTTTTGTGTTATTTATTACTGCTAAAATATTACATGCCATCTTACAGCACTTCTTAATTTTTTAAAACTCTTTTTAGAAAAAGTGTTGCACGTCAACATTTGGTTTATAAATGAGCTAATAGCTTAGCCCGTGAATCGTATTCGTACTCGCACGTTTGATTGTTCCATCTCTTATTTCGCTATAACCAGATAAAAATTAGAAACAGTGTTGCATCCATGGTGTCTGTTATATTATAGTGTATTTTATATTGCGGCTATGTTATAGCAAGGGTGTAGTTCAACACATCTAAGGTGAAATCTATCAAATTGAATCCAGGTTTATGTTATATCAAAGTGCTTCTTATAATGAATAAAAGTGGCAAATAGGTAGTCAATATAGAAAACTAAAGTCTGAATATTTAAACTACTTCTTAAACAGAAACAAAGAGTCAGTCAAAGTTTTCTAACACCCCTCTTATTAGAAAAAAACAATGGAACTTGGTAAAAAAAGTCCCCTGGTCGGAGTTTTTGCGATACGTGCCTAACAAAGCTTGGAGACAGTGATGCGTAATCTTAAGCTAAAATATTTTACACTATTTGCAAAGTTTAAATTTTTTCGATACTACTTGCAACAGTATTTTTGCAAAATGTGCAATTTACTATTTAATTGCAAATTTAAAACAATACTGACCTTAAACACCGTAAATAATTTGCAACGCTAAGGTCTTTGCAATGGTAAAGACAATAAAGAACTTACACAGTCTTGCCTAGCTCGGACCCCTAGGACCAGCTTTGAAGCGAAGCTTCACACCGTACTTCCTTTTGCAATAGACCCCTAGTTCTATTAAATAAAAATAAGGTAGCTACGTTCTAATTTTAGGTCAGAAACGAGAATATATTATCAAATATTTTGACTTTTATAGCTTAATCAATAAAGTTTTTAAACTTAATCAATAGTCAAAAAAATGCTCACATTTTCTTTTTTTCAGATGCAGAGCCGATTTCGGACAAATTCCAGTTTGATCCTAACGACGATTTTTATTTAGCACCACCTACCTGCTCTTTACTGCATTGCCGTCATGCTGCGGTGATGGTCGGCATCTTGGAAATAATTTTTCTCTCTTCAGCTTTGGCTACTTTTTTTAGTAAGACTCTATTAATCTTTTTTGTAATCTTATACACCTGTAGGCATGCAGAAAAGTTCCACTTTGTCTCCAATCAATGGTATCTATTTGATTGTTTGTGCAGCAACAGTGCTGATCATTGCTTCCATTACAACTGCTATTATGGTAAGCACTTTGACTTTATGTGCGCAAAATAAAAAATATATATTCAAATCTTTTACCATGATCCGAAAAGTGCGATAAATTTTTTCAAAAAAGCTTTGAATTTAGTATGCATTATTAAAACAATTGGCAAAGATTTGTCCTGGCAGAATTTTATATGGATGAAACTTAAGCTAGTGAAAAACGTCTCAAAATAAATGATTTTAAGAGATAGACGATTGTGTCTTTACCTTTTTTTTGCTTATATTTGTGATTTTTTCTGGCTAAAAATCGATTTTGCCTTAATTCTCCTTCTGTTTTTTTTTTATTCGTCACAAATTTTCGCGTAAGTTATGGTGTATAGCCCTTCCAATTGCAATTTTTAAATTTTACTTTCACTTCCAACTTTCAAAACTATGTCTATTTTGTGAAAGTAAATGTGTTACGAAATAGTTGCTTTATAAAGGGTAGCTTAAGCTTAAAGTAAGAAAAAATTACACACCTAGTGGACATCCACTTGGTTCGTTTGGTGCATGGTGAAACATCTAAACTTGTGAAAGTTTCTTGCAGCACAAACTGAAACAAGTGAGTTCTGGATTGTTCTCTTGCTAACGTAGAACTTCTACCAGCTTGGCGCTGCGTAATGTTCTTCATCTCTATTTTTTATTTTTCTATATTTAAAAAGAAAGAGTTAGAGATGAATGTTAACCCTCCAAGACCCTACGCCCTCGAAAGGTTAGCGATGCGCGCAGAGACTTATCTGCAAGATTAATCCGAGCAAGACTCTTGACAAAATGTATTTTAAGAGTCTTTTTGCCCAGCTCCAGTAACCAAAACATGGTAGAATTCCCTAATATAAGGTTGTTTACCTTGGAGAAGCAAAGCAAAAGTCAAATTTTAGTTTTAAAAAATAATTTCTGAAAAATTATTGATTCATCCTTGTCAAACTTTCTTTAGAATGCTCTAATTAGTACAGGAAAAAGGTTTTGAAGGCCTGAAAGTAAGAAAAAATATTCACACCAAGTGGAAGTCCACTTGGTTTGGTTGGTGGATGGTTGAATATTGACTTAAACACTTAAACTTGCACAGGTCTCTTTCAAGGAAAACCGAAACACCAGTAAAGCTTTGCATTGTAATGTAAAATATCCAAATAATTATAAAAGAAAAGCCTATTATTGTTTAAAAACATGTTTTAGCTAAAATATCTGACCAAAACTTTAATTCCCATGCCGGGAATCGAACCCGGGCCGCGTGGGTGAAAACCACGAATCCTAACCACTAGACCACATGGGACACGTCTGCACTCTTCTTTATTTCTTACCTACCTCGACTTTGCTGGCTTCCAACGATAGTTGGACTATGCTGATTTTAAAAGTGCACAAACCAAGAATTGCATCAAGCCATATTTTCTAATCGCGAGCTACTTTATTAAATACTACAAAAAATATATTTTTTTAAAGCTTTGATTATAAGGCCAACAGATGTTTTTTTTGTCAAACATTGATAAGAGTGCTTAGGAAACTGGAAAAAAATATATAGATGCTTATAAACAATGTTGTTTTATAAACTTTCAGTCATGTGGTCTTATGGTGTAATGGTTAGCACTCGGGACTCTGAATCCCGCGATCTGAGTTCAAATCTCAGTAAGACCTGTCTTCTTTTTCAGGAGAAAAAAGACAGGTCGCCACACTTTTTGAAACTGTAATTTTGTATCGAATGGAATCTTAGTAATTTTGGATTGCGGCCTTGCTGGATGGTCTCTGCCCTAACCAAACCAAGTTGATGTCCACTTGGTGCAATTTTTTTTCTTATTTTTAGGCTCCGAAAACCTTTTTTTTTTCTAAAATGTTTTCGAAAAAATGAAAATCACCCTATAAAACGGTAATTCGCTCCTGTCAAACCTTCTTTCAAATGCTCTCATTAGTATAGGAAAAAGAGTTTCGGAGCCTGGTAATGAAAAAAATTTAAGACCAAGTGGACACCCACTTGGTTTAGTTAGGGCATAGACCATCATCCATCAAAGATGCGGGTGGTGCATAAATAAAATTTGTCTCCCAAAACAAGGTAAACCAAATCTATAGGTTAGCCGAATATCTCGTAACTTAACGAAGATTCCATTCGATACGAAGAATAATTTTTTACCCCGTTTTTATTACTGGACAATGCAAAGGTATCCTGAAATACATTTTATGATTACCACAATAATTCGGATTTATATAATCGGCGGAAGGTTCATTTTGATCGTTATGTGTTTCTTGAATAGTAAAGAGATGGATTTTGTTTCGTGTTAGGAAGTGTAAAAAGTCACTAGTACCATAAACAATATGCAAAACATGTGTAAACAGCCATATTTCAATCTAGACGCTAGAAAAAAGTAATTAAACCCGAAAAAACAGTATTTGGGCCCTAGGAAATAGTATTTCCCGCATCGAAGCTCATATTGTTCTTATTAAACTAAGTTTCGTTAACGCACTCATAACTCACTCATTTAATAGGGTTTATTCTTAACCTTTGAAGACTAAACTCTTTCTAGATCTACGGAATCACGGCAGAGAAGCCTCATTTGCTACTTCCACAAATAACTTTTTTGCACGTGGAGATTATTCTGCTGTTGTTCAGTGCAGCCGGCTCTATTGCGAGCATGTCGTTGGGCATTGAGTGGACCTATTCAATCTTCGCTCCTTTTGTAAGGTTAGCCCTCTGTATATACAATTTAACAATATAATATATAATTTTAACACCCTGTTTAGTGTTCCAAAGATGGAGCGAGACTTCGGTCCAATCTGGCCTTTCAATGTAGCTATTGTGGCCTTTTCTGGAGCAGCTCTAGGTATCTGGTTCCATGTCATAGTGCAAGGTTGCTATGACTATTTGCTAGATAAAAAATACTTTGAATCAGCCCCAAAATCGTCTATGAGTCCAACTCAGACCATTCAGATGGGCATTAAAAAGGACGAGGATGCGTTTAGAGAAGAACGAAGAAAAGCTTAAGTTTAACGAAATTTCACAGTTTATACAAATTATAGTTATATACAAAAAGTTTAATTTTACACTGACATTTGTAGTAATTTTTTAATAAAAAAAAGTAGGGAAGATTTTCTTAATATTGTTACTGGGAATACCTTGTGTTGTTGAGAAGACAAGTATGGCTTGCAAGAGACCAATGCAAATTCTACAAAGTTATAGTTACACAAGTATTGAGTTGATCGCGATTTATCTGCGCAAAACTCTTATTTAGTCAAAAATAAGAAATTTTTACAAAACAAATGGTTAAATGATGTCATTTTTGAGCATATTCCTTATCTACTTTAAGAACAGCTTCCTATTTGGCCGAAAGACGGTCAGTTCCCGAGCAAAGAATTTCCGATTCATTCCATTTCTTGATGTCGGCCACAACTTCATAAAAGTCGTCGAAGAACTTCCCCGCCTGGTGGTTTTTGACGCTCCGCTTGACGTGGTAGTCGGTGGCGGCCTCGGTAGGAGAGTAAGGAAGATGAGGCAAAGGATTTCAATTGAAAAAAAATTCATTTAACAACAGATATGATCACTATGATCACAAGTCAGCATTCACTCCACTATTTCCCTTGCTAGTGTAAAATTCATAAAACTTTGGTGATATCTTCATTTTATTTGCTCGCCTTGACTACTTTTATTTTTAGTAGAGTACGGCCATGTGAAACGCAGTGCTGACTTTATGCTCTTCTGTTCACTGCAAACGTCTTTTTTTTTATCGACTTTTTTGCTCTTTACTACTACGTTTTTATTTCGGCTCGAACAAAAACAAATAAAGCTGTTGCCAAATTAGTTACCTATAATAATTCACAATTCGCATCAGCGTAACCCGAATGTACGCAATTGGAATTTGCACAGTCTTTTGCTTGCTAAACTTAAATAGTAAACAACGGAAATAATTATCTTTATTTTTTTACATTATTTCAAATTAAAATTTTTTTATAAACGTCAAAAGGGGCAGGAAACTTGCTTGTCACAGCACTTTCGAAATTTAACTTCCCGCGGGACCACTAAAGTCTTAAAGTAGATTTTCCCTTAGGCTT
>BBSZ01011245.1:0-13439 GCA_000981365.1 Subanguina moxae | reverse complement strand
GTGGTTCTATTAGATTGAATACGGTATGCAGTTTTGTAGCACAATTCTTCCTCGTTCGAATGGTACATTTTATTCAAAAAAGTCGTCCTTGGCCTCGATACATTTTCTTGGGCGTTTTGGAAAGCTGTCAATAGCTTTTTTACTTATTTATTGGGAAAATGCATCCCATTCCTGAACCAAAAAAGCCTTTAGAAAATAAATTGAGTTATGGGGTCTAAAACTGGCGAATGAAGTCGGGGAAACGCTGCTCAATCCAATTTTGGGTGTCAATGGCTCGATGAGATGGGGCTCTGTTTTGCTGAAAGGTGTATTGTTCATCCAAATACTCCTCTGCTTATGGCTGGACCTCCGTTTCAAGCATTTGCAGAAAGCAGCAGGAAAGATGCTTTGCATAATTTTTTTTTTCAAACGTTTGCTTCACTAGCTTGTCCTTCAGCTAAACATCTAGCATAAAGAAAAATCAATATACCATTCGAAAGAGCAAGTATTGTGTTACAAAACTGTATATTTGGATTACAGATATAACGGCCTCCCTTGGGACCAGGCTTAGGAGGCCGTTATATCAAATTTTGAGTATATGTTCATAGCTAACAAAATAACCGATAAAAACTTAATATTTTTCCAACAATAACAACCCATTTCAACCAACAAAATTAACAAAGTAACGCCCATACGCCCTGTGTATGGTGAGCTTTGAGGATAAAAAGAGCTTTGAGGATAAAAGACGGAAATAATCGCTAAAATGATTACCGTATTTCCTGTAGTAAGCGCCACGAGGCGTTTATTTTTCGATCGACCTCTAGAGGGGGCGTTTATTAGAGGCAGGGCGCTTATTTTTCGACCCTTATAAACCTTTTATAGTCAAGTCTCGTTATAATAGCCTCCATCGGGACCATGCTTATTAGAATTAAATTTTCAAAAAGATTGAAAAAGATATGGGAGGTATTATTCACTCGCTTTGCCCTTTCCAGGTAAAATGCTGGCAACTTTTATATTATGTTTTAAGCGATAAAATATCTTACCTGTCATGGTGCAACCAAAGCCTGTGTTCTGTTGGACCCGTTGGAATGAGCCACCTCCTGATAAAATAGTGCCGGTGATTACTCTACTTTAAACACAAAATTTTTTCCACACGAAAACTATTACAAAGAAGACCTTTTTTCAAAGATCAGATAACAGCAGCAGCAGTATTTTCAACCAGTCACCTGGAAGAAGAGCAGGAACAAAAAAGTTACAAACAGGCAAAACCTAATCCGATTTGCAGTGAGGACCTTTGGAAAACTTAGTGACTGTAAACAAATTTGATGCAAAGGCAGTTTATTTCCCAAAATTTGCTGTCATAATCTTTTCTCCATTACTGATAAGAGCCTTTTTGTTGGGAAAAAAGTATTACGAGATAGCATAAATAAAAGAAATAAAACGAGGAAGAAATACACACAAGGAGCAAAATCGAGTGCACAACCCACAAATACATATACTTGTGGGTATGCAGGTTTATCATCTTTTGAACATATGCAGGCCGGCTAAATAATTGCCAATCCACCACCCATCATTAATGGTGTGTGATGTGACTACTTGAATGAAAGTTAGTGTTTTTCGGTACTACTGTATTATAACTCCTTGCCCTCCCTCAAAACAAGGGCTATCTGTGTGTTTTCTCTCTGTTAAACGCGATACTTCTCTGATAGAGCAATGCACTTTGGAAATATTTTTTTCTGGTCTAAGGCAAGCGTTTATGCGTGAAATTGCCTCAAAAATCTGTAATGAGAGCTTTTATTCTATAAATGACATATTTTCCGTTAAAAAAACTAGTTACAGTAAAAATCCTCTTTTATTCAAAAACAGAATATTTTTTCTTTACCTTTTTTGTATAATACAGTCAAACCTCGATATAACGAACCCCCGATATAACGAAACCCTCGATATAACGAACATTTTGCCTGGTCCTCAGGGGTTTGTTACACAGTCAAATCTTGATATAACGAACCCCCGATATAACGAACATTTTAGCTGGTCCCGAGGGGTTCGTTATATCGAGGTTTGACTGTAGTGATGCTTTTTAAATACTACTGGGCACATTGAGCTACAAAGCACAACTTTAAATTGAAGTCTTCAAAGGCCCCTTTTTTTGGAACTTTTTTTAACTTTTGGCGTCCATACATCGGTGCACATAACATATTTTTCATCCTGTTTCTTGCGTTTCATTAACCCCTATAAATTTACCAATTTCAGTTTTTTCCATGAAAAAGTTTATTTCTACGAAAAATTGCAAAATTGACCCAATTTTTTCCAAGAACAAAAACACAGAAAATGCAATATTGAAGCAATAAGCGTTGCAGGCAGAATATTTGATTAAGAATGTACTAAGAGTGAAAGTGTTGCGAAAATCAATGAAAGACAAAGAGGAAGTCAAAAAACAGGACACTTTTGTAAAAACAGATGACATGAGAATCATGTTTTCAAATAAAAAATTTTTTCAGGTAATGTATGTGGATTGGTGTCATTTCTGACAAACTTAGAGACGTAAAGTTAATGACACAGAAAGTAAAACAAAATTCAGGTGCAATTTAAAAGTGAGTTTATTGCATGTGGCTCTAGGTCAGCTACTTCCTTTAAAGCTAAAATTTGCTGAGCAACCTAATGCAAAAATAAGTTTGCTGAGTCAACATAAAATCTTTAAACAAATATCCACAGAACTAAAACTCAAACAACACTTACTCGGTGGAAGAGCCACATAAAAAAATTTAGTGGTAGTGTAAGATGGCCTAAATTGAGAAGGAGAAGAAGAAGGGCAAGAGGAAATGCCTTTTTCTCCCGAGAGACTACGCCTTCTTGAAGCTGAGTGTTCCTAGCCCTTCTCATTAAATTTGCTGGATGGAACAAGGAGAATTGGCTTGACTTATTTCCATAAACAGTATAAGTGTTTTCGCGGCAGACCCACAACACGAGCGAAGAGCAGCTGAAAGAAGCAAAGTTGTCTGTTTTGGCCTCTTAAATAATCTTTTTCTACAGCCCCACAAAGGGCAAGACAAGAAAACATGGCGTTTACTAAGCCTACTGGGCTTTTTTTACAAGGTGCAAGAGCAATTAATAATTCAAGATAAAATCTGGTAAATTTGACAAGAATTGAACGTGATTGGACTACCAAAAAGGAAGCAAGACGAAAAAAAAATTCACTGCCTTTTTAATCAAGCCAAATTTGAATTTGAGTCTGAGAAACTCACAAAAAGGGTTCATTTTGCAAAAAAAAAAAAGAGAGGGTGGGAATGGGGAAGCTAGCCGCTAGCATTTAGACCTTCTTGGCTTGCATGCTCCACTCAGGCAGACAGCTGTATATATCAGAGAACAACTTAGGGTTTTGCTTGTTGCCCATCGGAAATTTTGATAGAGGAGAGAGGAAGTGGAAGAAGCATAAGAGACAAACAAGTAAAATATTTAGTGAAGAGAGAAAATTTATTTTGTCAGCTAGCTCACAGTTAGCAAGGGAATTCACAATGAGGGAAATGGGCGAGAAAAATTGCTTGAGAATACTGTTGCAATTAGTGATCTATTGAAAATAGAAGCATTCAACTAGAAAATAGAATATTTTGGTATGAAGCAATACACACAATACCTTGTTCCTTCTAAAAATAAGCCCCTCGAGAGATTATGTCTCAGGTATGCTTGTGTGCGCATCTCAACTCCAACCTGTAAGGGGGCTTCAGAGCTAGAGATGCACACACAAAAAAACCTGCGAGATGAATCCGAGCAATATTTTTGACCAAAAGATGAATCTAGAGGGACTTTTTGTTCTGGTTTAGTAGGGCAAACGGGTGAATTATCCTTACAAAAAGTGGCTCCCCATTATTCCCTTCCTCTCTCAATACAGCCTTTATTCCCTTAAACATTCAAATTCGCGCCAAATTTTTTTTTTGTTGTGACCAAGATATCGTGAGTCAAAAAACATTTTTGTTCTGAAAAACCAAAACACCGCCGACTTTCTCATGAAATCGGGGCCGAGATGCACAAAAAAGAAGTTATTTACTGATCTCGACATGTCTGGCTGGGGGGAGGCATTCTATACTGCAACCAATACAGGTTTTATAATGTATTATGGCAGCGCTAAACAAAAGTAGTAAAGAATATTAACTTTAGCCAAAAACTATCATAAGTCAAAAGCTAGTCTGATATTTGAATGCGTGGCACTTTTCCTTGCATCGGATATATGCTTTTCTTTTCTTTACCTTGCTTTTCCTTGCACCACATATTTTTTGTATTAGATATGGTCTTCCAGAATAGTAGATTAACCAAAAAAATGTTATGGTGATTTGTGGAATGTTCTTGACGCAGTGAGATAAGATTGGTCACAAAGTTGGACTGTTTACATTATAATGCCAGGTTTTATTAGTGTTTTGGTTTTTCTTGAAAGAAACATTCACAACTTTAGAGCTTTATCCACACACAATTCAAACCAAGCAGATGTTGGCGTAATTTTTTCTTCTCGCTTTCAGGCTATGAAAACCTTTTTCCTGTACCAATTAAGTATTTTAAAAAAGAGTTTAAAAATGTGAAAAACACTTTTACGTGGTATAATTCGGTTTTTTTTGACAGTTTGGCATGTACAAACCTTCTTTAGAATGCCATAATTAGTAGAGACCGGATTCGTATGCCAAAAAGTTCGATCCACAGCTGGGTCCGACCACTTTTTACCTCAATTTTTGACATCTTTTGCCCATTTTGATGCTGATGTCTCTAAGGCAAAAAATCGCAAGGATTCTGTATTTGCCGGTCGGTTCTACACAACTCAACAATTTCGACTTTAAAAAGTCCATCTTTTGATTCAATCCTCGATTTTAACTTGAGACTTAGTCCGTTAAATCAAGAGTTGGACTTCTTAAAGGCGAAATTATTGGGTTATCTAAAAATAATGGCAAATTCAGAACTCTAACACTAAAGGAAATTATAGAATCACGACGGCGTTTACACCATTATCTTTATTAACCCGCTAACAGCTTTCCACAACTTCTGATGAGATCATTCTCACCTGTCCACCTTCTTTACGTCTGGTGACCTGGTCTCACTCAGTTTTGCTTAATAGACAGCCATAACAGCCAGGAACGCTAACGGGAACTATTTTTTTCGAGTTTGATGTGGCTTTTATCCTAAACATTCGAGAAAGCTCAGGATTTTTGGCTGGTGCTTGACTTCAGGTGCAAACTAATAAAAAATTAAAACATTTAAAACTTCAATATTTTCGGGGTTCAGCCAATTTCGGGGTTGGGGTTTTATAAAGTATATCGGGGCGGGCCCCGAACGAGGTTTTACCCCCTAAAATCGGCTCGGGCGGGTCGCGGCCCCGACGGGGCCTGACCCGTTTCTGTCTCTAGTAAAAAGGCGCTTTAAGAACCTTGTATAATTCTTTGCTAGTAAAGTTTTATATTAGTTTCCACAAGAGGCGCTGTAAACACTTTAAACAAAAAATAATCTAATGAGTCTATAATTTTATTTATAATTGTGCCCAACAGGAAAGCGCTTCAATCGCACTATTACTCACAGAAATAAGGCTTTGAAGCCAATATCCAACCATTTACATAATTTTAATGCTCACGAGAGCCACCTATTCTCGTTCTAATATTATTGGGCATATAAATAATTTTTGTCGTTTTGTTTTGTTCAGTATAAACTGAAAAGAGCGCTTTTCGGACGTTTTGGTTTTGTTCACTTTGGGGAATAAAACAACTAATCATCGTATCTCTTTTATTATCAAAAAGTAAACAAATTTATTGAGTAAGGTTGTAGGAAATAAGAACATTTAATCATTCTTGATTAATCAATTAAACGAAAACAACTATTAGCAATATATAATGGTAATGGTAGCAAAAAAAAAACGCATTAACTAAAACAGTTGTAGTACAATAGAATGGAAACAGAGACAGGCACATTAACATCCCACTCAAACACAATAGCTTGTGGTACAGACGGGTGCTCCTGTCTCACTAAATTAAACAACAATATGTATAAAGACATTTGGTCAACGAGATCGTCTACAAATCAGTAGTCGAAACAAGTGCTAGCAATTTACCTCTGCTTGAATTGTGTACTTGGTGGTTGGGGCTGCTGCTCCTCTTCTTCTTCTTCGTCGTCTAGGCAGATGGGGGCTGCTGCTGTGCTTCCTGCGTTACTCATCACTAACTGTTTGGTGGACTTTATAGAAGAAGACATCACAGCACTGGAGGAGTCTAGCAGCGTGGAAGTTGCTAGCTGTGCTTGACCCCTACCTCCTGTGGAAGTGCTAGCCACCGAATTCAGTTGTATTGCCTCACTGGCGGAGGAGTTGCTGCTGGGGATGGTGTTGTTGGCTAGTGCTGATGAGCCGTTGCCACTGCTGCTGGTAGCTGTTGCTACATTCTCACCATTATCTACTCTAAAATAGGCTTGATGAATGAAGAGTTGTGAGATTTCACCAATGAGAATTTACTTTTGGTGAGAGGGAAGACGACGGAAGTAGGGGTGTTGAAGTGCTTCTTTGAGTGTGATACGGGAGGTTGGCTCGTAGTCTAACATTTTGAGAATCAGATCAAAGAGCTCTTGATGCTCCACATCGTTCGACTGCATGTACCTCTGCAATAGTTGAAAGTAGAAACAGAACGGGTAGGGGGTCTGACGGGGTGTCCACCCGCTCGACGCGATTTTGGGGGAGTAAAAGTCGTTTTTGTCCGTCTTTCTATACAATTTGGCTTAAAATGACCGAACTTAGGCACTTGGGGACGCATTTTTTCAAGGTCTTAATCCATAACTACTTTTCTCAGCTTCATTTCACGTGCAAAGCTCAAAAAAGAAGTCGACTAAATGACAAACAATTTTGTCTTACTCAATTCCGACTTTTCGACATTTTATGATCATCCGAACCACATAAATACATGGTTATTAAAGCAAATGCGTAGTCTTTCAATATTATTACTCGTTGTTGTATTAGGAATAAATATTTCAGAATTAAGTTTGCAAATCTCAAATTTATCAACCCCTTTGCGGCAATGCTTTTTATATGCTTTTTGTGCAAAGAGACTAAAAATGTAGTCCTGAGAAGATTTCAACATATTTTAGTGTCAGAATGACTACTACAAGCAATATTTTCCAACATTGAGTTCTTTACAAAATTCTCAGCGGCCGAAGCTAAATGTAAATTAACGCATGCAGAGGAGAACAGAGGGGTTAATCTTTTTTCCTGTGCAGTCAAACCTCGATATAAGAAACCCCTGGGGACCAGCCAAAATGTTCGCTATATCGAGGGTTTCGTTATATAGAGGTTTGACTGTATTTGATTTTTACGTTTTTATACTTAATTTATTTTTTATTGTACAGTCGAACTTCGATAACACGTCACCCCAAAAAGTTTGATCCACGGCTTAATTTTTGACATCTTTTGCTCATTTTGATATTGATATCTCTAAGGCGAAAAATTGCAAGGATTCTGAATTTGCCAGTCGCTTTTCAAAAAGCCAGCATTATTGCCATCGGTAAAGCCAAATTTCGATAACACGTCACCCCTTTTTGAAAAAAAAAAGCTTTACCGACGGCAATAATGCTGGCTTTTTGAAAAGTGACTGGCAAATTCAGAATCCTTGCGATTTTTTAAAATCAGATACAAAAACGTGAAAATAAAATACAGAGAAAAGATTGAGACGAATAAGTAATGATATGAGAATGGTAGTAATAATTTTAGGACGGCACCTTTCTGAACCAACAACAGAAAGTTATCCGAAAACATAGTTCCGAGAATATTACATTCTAGTGTCGAACACTTACATGCAGTGGTTTGCAGTTGTCACGCACATACTGCCCTGCAGATGTCTTGTCATTCCAATCCAGACGCCCATGGTAGAAGTATTTGGTTCTGCAAACAACAGGAGAAGTAATCAGTAAGATATTTACTGAATCATTACACCAACTTTGTTCTTCTCCCCATCCTATAGGGAATGGCGCCTAATATCCGCTCCATCATGGCTAAAAAAGGTGGTAATTTAGTTTTTTAGTGGAATTTTGAGTAAATGAGCCATGACTACTACTCACCCAAGTGTTCTCGGTTGTCATGCGTTTGAAAAAGAGTAATACCTAAAAGCGGCACTATTTTTCACGAAATTCATGTTTAAACAGCTAGTACAAACCCATATAAAGTTCAAACATAATGCAGCCAATAGACCACACGTCACAGGGTTGAGACCAACCTAGTTCTGCAACAAACACTATAAACACTTTATCAAAAGTTATCAAAAGTCAACCTAGAATAACTTCCGGCGCCCTATAATGCCTTGTGGAGACAATTGTGGAGTGGTGTTCGTGGTCAAAAGTGGCAGAGCCAAGATCTATTAGTCGAACAGTTGCATCCTAAACAACATCTGATGTGATTTTGCCTTATTAGATAAAGGGCTCAAGAAGTATACTTCGACTGTTCTCACTGGTTTCCTTCGTTTGCTCTCACCGTCCTGAGTGCTGGTGTAGCTGCTGTTCATGAATAGAATATTTTCAGGCTTTAGATCGGTGTGAGTCAGTCTGTTGTCATGCATGAACTTGACAGCATAGCACAGTTCTGCAATCAAAAACCTCAAATAATACACTCAAAACTAAAAAAAAGGGCTCGGATTTTGAGAAAGGGTTTTTTGATTTTGGGAGGGTTTTGAAAAGAGTTTTTATCACTTTGTGAGGACTTTCTTAAGGCTGATAGACAGGGCTGCATCCATTTTCTGTTTTCTGGATCCTTTCGGCGTTCTGCTTTATAATTTCTTTGATAGTTTTGTTATTTCATTTTATTTTCGTTTAATTTATAAATCCTTAAGGTTGATAAACAAAAACCTAATCTTTTGGGGCTTATTTGGTCTTTATTCGATAGGAAATTATGCAGCGCATAGCAGTGCGTATTTCCTCACGAAGGTTTTTGTGGAGAAGATATTCAGCAAACCCTATAAAATGAATTTGAAATAAGTTTTTTTTAAGGAAGATAACTTTTCCATGACATCATGCCTTTATTTCGATAAGGTTATCGCGCTCAGCATTACTAATTTACCTACAAAAGTGTCAGAAAATCAAAATGATAGAAGAATTTTAATAAAAAGCGTGAAAAGATTGCAGGAAGATACCTAAAAATAAGTGGGCCCAAAATTTAATAACATGATCACTTCAGGTCAAAGTCCATTTTTGACTTGATTTCCTACAACTTCTTACTTTTCTCCCTTGTACTTCTTCTTTCTGTGCACCTCTGCGCATTTTAAAAACAAATAAATTGCCCTTGTTCAGGGCTTTCGAGTGAGGTATTACTCTCCCGTAAAGCATAAAATAAATACTGGCCAAATTTATTTTTGCGAAAAGATTTTTGAAAATTTATTCAAGTTGTTTAACTTGCATCGGCTTCCGACACTTGTTTTGGTGACGCAATTGCAAAAAAGAGACTGGAGCACCGATAGGGGAGAAAATTTGCTACGTTTTGGTACCAAGAACATATGCAAAAAATGCACATTTGTGGTGTTTTGTGCAGAGGTTTGATAACAAGGTAAAGATCCCCAATTTTACAAAAAAGCCTATTCTTTGCTTTGGATGGTCTCTCATTCTTATTAATCTGTTTAAACAAATACATACACAGTTTTGAGTCGATAGCACACATTACGAGTATGGGCGCTTGTTTAGTGCTATCGAAATGGCACCAAAGGGTATTAGAAAAGCCATCATACCGGCTACGCCGCAGGAAAAAGCTCCAAACCAGCCAAGCTATGGAAAAGCTCTACAGGGTGTTACAACAAATTCCCTGCCAGTTTTCAAGACGCAATTTCGAAATACGGCTTTTTGCATTCAACTCGCCTTGACAGGCGCTTGTATGTGCCTTATTGCATTAAAAGATAAAAAAGTTCGAATTTTTCAACATTTCTATGATGACTAGCCACTAGGTTGAGAAGCTCTTCTTTCATGTTGACTTGCACACTTCCTGCTCTCCACCCCGACTGATGCTCTTCTGAACGTAAATTACTAAAATACCAAGAAACGACTGCAAAGAGCACAAACTTCTCTATTTTGCATGCTTACTTGCTTTTTCATTACGCTCAGTCTTTCTGTCTAATTTCTGCCGTCTGCTGGTACTACTTTTCTGAGAGAACTAGCTTGGCTTTAGCTTTTTTTTTAACAAACTTTTCGTAACTCCGGTCTTTTATAGGGCCATTGCTCTTGGTATAATCTCGTCTTTTAGCTCATTTTTAATATTCTGACCATTGCTAGACCTGAAAATTAGCAAAATTCCTTCTTTTGTATAAGAAGACGAAATCCGTCTTGTATTGTATAAGAAAACTAAAAAAAAACGCATATTATTTTCGCAGCTCTACATACCAAGAGATAGCCCAGTCTATAAACTATAGGAAAATACCAGTCCAATTTCTTGAAAGTCATTTACCAAAATATATGGATTATTGAGGTGAAACAACAAGTGTTAAAGGGGTTTTAGTGTTACTTGGTTATACCCCCAATCGATTTTCCCCAAAGTGTTTAAAAACCATTCTTAAATATATTTTATGCCATTAAACAAACAAAAATACTATTTTCAAGTACAAGTAATGGGCCATTATGTCGGAAAAGAGAAGATCTTAAACACAGTTTCCCTTGCACCGACCTACCGCATAAAGAAGCTTTGGCATGCATGCTATTTTCATGCATCCAGAGCTATTCTCAAGTGATTTATGTCTCAGGTATGTTTGTGTGCGCATCTCAACTCCGAACGCCCGAGTAGTCGCTAGTCGCTCCTGTAAGGTCGCTCCCGTATGACCGAATAGCGTCAAGGCTTTAATGTTTTTCACCAAACTCTCGATATAAGAGCACTTCGCTATAATATTTACCTTTACCTTCGCTATAAGAGCACTCTCGGTATAAGAGCACTTCAAGCTCAGTCCCAATCCATAAATCACCCTCGATATAAAGGCACTCTGTCATTTTGGTCATCTTTTTTTGTCAAATTTTTAAAATATTGATTACAATTTACTGATTATTTGATTACAATCAGTTTATAATTTTCTTAAAATTTTTTCATGGTGTTCTCATTTAGCGTTTTTATATCAAAACTTTAAGACGTCTACTCCAAAAAAGCGCAAGGCTGCCTCGCTGGAAGTCAAAAAGCAATCATTGAGGCGTTCACAAAGAACAGCAACCAGAAAAAATGGATGAGCTCCTCGACGCTTGGGGGGATTTGCAACTGTTGGGAGGTATCGACGAAAATGTGGGAATAGAGGACTATATAAAAGTGGATGCGGACGTGGTGACAGGTTGGTTTTCTTCTTCCCTCTTTATATTTTATTCTTAATTATTTTATGCGAACGGTGCTTTCACACTGGAAGAAATCGTGGTCGACGTCTCGGCGGTGAACTGGCCGAAGATGAAATCGGCGGCAGAAAAGCAATGGAAAGAGTGGAAGCCGAGTAACCTACCATTACAAGACAAGAAGCCCAAGCCGCACTCAATCTGGTCCGCCAATTCGTGGAAAAGAATACAGCAGATCCATTCATTCTCAAACAGAGCGACGCATTGGATGATTTCTTCTACAAGCAGCGCCAGAAGAACGAAAAACAAAAAAACTTACCAATTTCCTTTCTGTTGTAAAATGAATTTTGAGTGCTATGTTATTGCGGATTGTTCGGTATAATTCTTATAGTTGGTGAAGCCCTCGTTATAAAGGCACTTTAAATAATTTTTATTCCAAAAACTCTTGATATAAGAGCATTATCACTATAAGAGCACAAACTGTCGGTCCCATTGGGTGCTCTTATATTGAGAGTCAACTGTATGACTGTTAGAGAATGTTGTATTTTTTCTGTGTTTATATACATATACAAATGCTTGAATTTTTATCTTCTAATAGTTTTTAAGTTTTTTCGAAAGCTTTTCGATAACACAAAAAGTGGTTGACAAATTACTGTATCAAAACGAGATGATTTTTTTTTGAAAGATCTTCTGAAAACTCAATCAATATCCAGAAAGTTTTTTTTTTTGAGGCATGTGATGAGTCATCACTGATGACTTATTATAAAATGCCCCGATTGTGGGGAATAGTTTGCAAATAGAAATCTAAAGGAGTTATAGCCAGTGGACTAAATTACTCGAAATCTTAGTAAAAATTCAAATTTCTGCATTTGGCGCAAAATGGTAAAGTGATAATAGATTTGAATTTTAAAGAGGACGTTAGTTATAGCTACGATATAGTTGTTCCATGGAAATGGTGCTTTATCACATATATAATCAATCACATTCATTAGGTTCACTCTTCTAAGTAAACGGATACAAATTATGATACACACATCAGGTGGATAGATACACACCTTTAGTTCTCATTCTTCGGCTCCATACACCTTTTAGTTTTTTTTTTCAGAGCTATGAACAGTATATGCAAAAAAAGACTCAAACTGGGATTTGACGTTACGAACGGGTAATGCTCAGGCGGGCTTCTATACTAAAGCCATAGAAATGCCCAAATAAGCTGACAACGACTTTGAGCCCATATGCTATTAGTCCATAACTGGTGACTAATAGCGTATGGGTTAATTAGCCCATAACTCGCAAGCAATTAGTCCCGCGACTAATCAAAACTAACTGGGATTCAAAGTGGACAATTGGAAAGCCAAGTAGTCCACATCAAAGGTGGAGTTGATTTGGCATTATCACAGCAGCGCCTTCTAGTCTAGCTACACTAAGTCGCGACTTTCGTCCGAAACAGTACGAAACAGTGTTTTTAGGTATGTTCCTGCAATATTTTTTTTTGCTGTTCTTATTGACTAAAAAAAGTTGCCAGGTAAAAGATGGGTGACGCGGAATTTTAACTTTATTTGGTGGAAAAAAAAATTCCTGGGAAAACTTTTTAAACGTTTGTTTTTGGGATTTCCTGAATTTTTGGCCCACTCAGAAATTCGTGTCACACAGGTGTTTTTCACTCCTCACGTCGTTTGTGATTCAACAAAAAAAGATCAAGAAAAAAGGTCAAAAACTTAAGGAGCGATTTTGGTTTTTAGGAAGGTAAAAAATGAAAATTTTCAAATCATCTTTACAGTTTAAATTTCTATTGTCTCGAGAGGAATTAAAATTTTTGAAGTAATTTTTATGTTTTGTTGAGTTTTTTTCGTTTAACTTATTACTAGAGAGCGGATTTATATGGACGGAGAAATGTAAAATATGGCCATATATATGGCCAAAAATTTGGCAAAATATGGCCAAAATATGGAAATTTTTGAAAAATATGGAGTAATATGGATACATAAAATTCGATGTAAAAACCTTTGTTGAACAGCGAAATCTACTTTTCAGCTTCACAATTACATATCATATACATTTCAAGGTGTTCTAGCGTAATATTAGTTCTTTTTTCGTTAAGCAAGTTAAACGGAAATTCAAAAATACACTTCTTGAGCTGAACTTTTGACATCTCGCTTAAAAAATCAAAA
>BBSZ01011244.1:0-10376 GCA_000981365.1 Subanguina moxae | reverse complement strand
TGTGCAGCCATGGAATGCGGTCTTCGTCTATTTAAAATTTTATTGAAACTTGATTCGTAAGCATGGTGTTCAACAAACAAACCATTCAATGGAGAACCACTGGCCATTTTATCCTTGCTTTCCTCACTGTGATAGTCATCGCCATCACACACTTTATAGTTCAGTTTTTCGCCCACTTTTCGAGCAATAGTGGATTTTCCGGATCCACAGGTTCCACCAATCACTACAAGAAATTGGTTTTTTGTTTGTTAGAATCAGACTTAAAGACCACAAACGGTTACCAATAAAAGGTGGAATCATTTCCAATATATCATGTAAGAGAATAGGAGGACAAGTAGTTATCGAGATTGTGCCAGCATCATAATTACAACAATGGGAAATAAAATAGTGGTAACTGATAACAAGGCTCTGATTGCAGTCTATTCCTCTCAACATAAATTGGATAGACACAATAATAACAATGGAAAATATTGATTCTTTTGCTGGTTGTATCACCAGTAAAATTTATGGGGCAACGGCTTTTGTGTTGAAAGGTGATTTAAAACTAGTGTGCGGGTTGGATGGCCAGGTATACCCTAATTGCAAATTTTTAAATGCGGTCAGCTCACGATTTAAGGACAGTGTTTAGCCGGTCTTAAGCTAATAATTGGCTCCCTTGGGGGTATAAATGTTTCACTTAGCGTCAAAAGAGCAACGGAAAAACTGACCCACGTAAAAGTTCTCATCAAAGTATAAGAGAAAAAACATCGCAGCTCGCAAACTGACTTTATTAAACGGGTTAACAAATTTTAAAACAACAAAACCAAAATAGTATTTAATCCTCATCAGAGCTATCCCCTTCATTTGTGAAATCAAAAGGTTTAAACTGTTTTTTCAAGATCATGGTCATTTCCGTTTCTTTTTCTCTATTCAATTCGCAATTCTTCCAATCAACCTTTTCTTCCGAATCCAAAAGAGCCTTTTCGCATAATACCTAAAATTGCGGTATAACATCTTCTCTGTAGTCTGCTAAAATTACTTCTCTTCCAAATTGAATAGGAAATCCACTCATACTTCTCGAAATCATCCTTGTTCCATCTAAATGAAATTTAATAAAGAAAATATAACAAGGATGCACAAAGTAGAATCGGCAGAAAAAATACCGGGGAGTTCAACATAGAAATAAGGACATCCTTCGTTAATTAATTCATTTAACTGAAGCAAATCAGTTAATTTTAATAGCAAAAGCCAAAATAGAGCCTAAAGTCAATCACCTGTTCGTTCTCCTTAAGAAAAGTAAATTCAATATTCTTTAATCTTGCAGCGTTTAAAAAAGAACTCCTTAATACTTTTCCGGCACTTTTCGGAATAGGAACTAAAAACTTATTGCCAATAATAACAATGAAAAATAGCAAGTCGAACTACTTACCTAACTGTAAAGTC
The DNA here is from genome assembly GCA_000981365.1 of Subanguina moxae. Taxonomy (NCBI): domain Eukaryota; kingdom Metazoa; phylum Nematoda; class Chromadorea; order Rhabditida; family Anguinidae; genus Subanguina; species Subanguina moxae. Next base: position 8,954 of record BBSZ01011244.1, on the reverse strand, counting down.
AAGTGAGAACTTTTGTAGTTCCGCTCAAAAACACATAATACTTTGTCTTTTTTATCGCCTAAAATCACTAAGCGTATCCAGAAAACATTAGAGGTTAATAACTTACACAGTAAAGCAAATGCATCTTTAAACTTTTCAACCTCTGCTCTAATTTCATGAGTGGCGGCAACAAGCGATTGGATGTGATCAAAAAGTTTAATGTTAGAAACACTTCCGTAAACAAATCATTTAAAACTTACCAATGCTCATTATCAAGACATGATCTTCTGTTAATGGTCCTTTGGGCATGGCTGCGTAGCAGGTGGTCCCGACCGAGACTAAAATTGTGATTAAAAGTCAATCATTCAGCCAGAGTAATCACCTATCAAGTGCTTCTCAGCCGCTGCATTTGAAAGACAAAACCAACACGTCTCTGGATTGACTTGCTGGAATTTCTGCTTTGCATGACCACCCCATTTGTCTCCACTGTCATTAGGACGTTTCCGGCGCCCTCCACGATCCACGTTGTCCTATGCTTACTGAAATTAGTATTTAATCTAAAGTTTCACATCGTACTTCCTCTGCTGGATCTGCTTCCATGTCGTAAAAGAATTGACTCTCACCACGGCTACGAGCTGCCTCAGTTTCTTCGGCGCTTTTCCTAAATTAATGAAACTAGCATTGCTAGCAAGCAGTCTCACAACCTTGCCATAGCTTCTTGCAAAATTTCCATGTAAGGGAATTCAGACGCGTTTTCTGGTTGAGCAGTGAGTTCTGCCTTCTGCATTTTTCGCCTAAAAAGTGATTTTAAAAAATTCGAATTTTTTGCATGCCTCAAAACCTACATCGGCGTGATCGAAAAAGCTAAAAAATAATTTTTAAAACGTGTCATGAAAGAGAATTTTAAGGCAAAAGCTTACCGTATAACCACTTTTCCTTCTTCTGATTGCCAACCTGTGCCAGACCGATGAATCGCGTAACCATTTGAGCAGCCTCCAGCAACACTCTGTGGTTTCTAAAATTTTCTTATTTTTGTAGAAGTATGACACATCTGCAGGCAAAAGAAACCTGTAAGGACTTCTTTCATAATGCGTTTGACCGAGTCCAGCAATGTGATATCTTGGTTTTAAACCAGCTGCTAAACGAGCAAGACACTTGGAACCTTCCACTTCTTCCGTCGGTTGATTTGATGAATGCTTCCACACCTGAAAATACTATCTAGTGCATCATTCAGAGCAAATATTTTATACGTATTCTTTATAACGATTATCTTTTGATGTTTATCTATTATACATCATGGTCATATTTTTTTTCATTGTAACTGTCTAACTCTGGATTTCACAAAGCTTCAAACCAAAAGTGAGGTTTCACGACCTTTCAAGAGACGAGAAAAAAAAGCGCTAGCTAGAGCAGAAAAAGAATAGACACAGCTTGAGAAAATGAGTGCAGAGTCAATTTTAAGGGGTAGGTGTTATAAAAAATAAGTATTAAGTAGTTTTGACCTCAGCTGGCCACATTGACGTCAGAAGGATATCCACACCCAAGAAGCCGCTATTTGCACGGACTGGCAACAGCTAAACAAGAATGTTTCAAATCGATTACATGTTAAAAGTTCACCAAATCGTCCACAGTTTCATCGTTAAATTGGAAAGCATTCAGCGTAGTCGCATTTGTCTCAATCCCACCTGGAGTAAACCACACTGTTACAGTCAAGGAACTAAGAAAAACTACTTAGATAGCCGATAGTTAAACCGCTAGCCGTGTTCAGAATGCCCTTTCTGCCAAGAAAAGTCAAAGATGGCGAAATTTCTACACTCTGCTGAGAATAATATACAGAAGTTGAAGGACAGCAAGGACCTAAACATCATAAGACCATTTAAAAAACAAAATTAGGAATAGACCAAAAATATCAAACCTAATATGTAAGTTGGGACTGGAAACTCAATTTCTCCGCTAAGAACTTTTCGATTTTCCGCATCATCCGGCCCAAAGAATTCACCCACGCAAAACAGGATATCAAAATCGCCGCACTAAAAATACAATTTTCAAGGTGCTCATTAAAAATCCAAACACCTTTTTGTTTACAGCCGACACCCTACTAATAAGCATCTTGAATTTCCCATTAACATCACCGGCACACAGAACCTTTGTTTGCGGCCCTTTCGTCATTGCTAAATTTTTGGAGTTATGTGTCATCCAGATTCAAACCGCAAAATACAATAAAAATATCGTAAGACAATGAATATAGAAGGCTCTAGGTAAATTGCCCCATGGTGAATTGACCGACAGGTAAATTGATCAATACCTTTTGAATTTGCTGTTGTGAAAATTGTAGTGTCATCTAAGATGGCAATTTTAAAGTACCAAGCCAATTAATTGTATATTAAGTCTAAGTCCGTTTGTAAGATTTGCGGACGATCTTATTGGAGCGTTTCTACAGTTAATGATGACGAGAAATGCATAGGAGAGCTTCAGAAGTTGAGAGCTCTAGGAAATTTTAGCAAAATATTTACTGAGATGGAATGAATTCAAAACTTTGATGTATCATTTCATGCACACTGACTTACTCACTTAAATATTGGTTCCTCCCCTTTGGGAAAAAAAATTTCTTTCTCCGCATCCGGCCTCCGCTGGAAGCCGGAGGAATTGGCCCCCTCCAAAGGCTTCCTCCGGAGGCCAGCACAGACCTGTTCAGAAGGTTTTTTATATATTTTTTATGATATTAGTAAAATGACAATTCGACACATACAAACCTTCATTGGGATACTCCAATTAATGCAAGAAAAAAGGTTTCAGAACTTAATGATAAAAATTTGCACCAAAGCGGACATCGAAGTGGACACCTTGTCGGTCAATTTACCATTGCAGAACAGTTTTTACAAGGTTATCAAGCTGCGTGAAACTTTATCTCAACGAGAAGTGTACAAGGAAACCAAATAAGCAAGGAATTTTTTAATCATGATCCTCTCTTGTAATTCCAGGACAATTGGCAGAGATGTCTTCCTCGGAATCATAAGCACATCCACACCAGTGGCAATAGAAATGAGAAGCACGGGCATATGTAACAATTTTCCTTAGACTAAAACTTTTCGATTATCAAAATCTCGAAGAAACTAAAATACGCAATAACCTCGCATCCAAATCTTCTTCAGAAAATTCACTGAAATTGGTTTCAGGTGGCGCTTCTGAAATGAAAAATCTGACCTTGGGAAAGCATTGGCCAAAAAAATTACCTTTTCGATTAGCATAGAAAAAAGTGTTTTCATCGCTCAATTCTTGCTCGCTTACAGTAGCCGAAAGCATCTGCCTTCTGTGCTTAATTCCATTTAGACCAGATGGGAGGAATGCTTCCTGTACTTCGCTTGCCCTGTAAATTGGCCAATACCATTCGCAATCTGGCTCTTCTTTTCCTATCCTTAAAATCCATTTTTAAAGTGTCTAAAAAGGTTTCGATAAAAACAAAACCTCAAATCCATTTCTTGACAAGCTTTCCTAATTTTTCTCATGTCTGCAAGTCTGATCTTTTGGACGGCGGTGGAGCGCTTTCGATTGCGGAAGTCGTCTGTAATTACTTCCTAAAATTTCAATAATGCGAAATAGGACGAAGGCGCAGTCTTATCTCTTCTATATATAAAACACCCACCACTTGACTAGCTTTTTTTGACATTTCCTCAAAGTGCAAATTGCATCGTTCTTCCTGTTTTTCCTTTTCGTCAGTATCATGACCAAGGCCAGTTTTGTTGATTTTGAATTGTATTTCCACCGGCTCCTTAATTCCTTCTGATTCACCTTCAAATAAGACAGATTACAGTTTTGCTGAACGAATAAGAATTTTACCTTCTCGCTTTTTGCCGAGGCTCATTCCTGGTTTATAGCCCTTAAAAAGAGCGCATAAGAAAACTAACCGTTCTTGCCTCAAAAGAAATGCATGCCATTTTGGATAACAAAGAAAAGCCTTTGGATTCAGAGCAAATCGGTCGGTTCAAGCCCTCGTCCAGGCGCATCTTTTCAAGCTCATGTTTCTTTGGTACCTTCACGTTTCTTTGAGCGGCAGCGTCTCGATTGGAATCAATCTGCAGCAACCTTTTCTGGCTTCTGCTTGAATTCACACCTCAAATGTGGTAAATAAAAATAATACACAGGATATTATAGGCAAACGGAAACCTGGCTTCACATCTTCTATTTTCGACATAAAATCTGCAGACATGTAATCATCATCACTGTCATCCATTGTGGCAAGAAGCTGTATATTTAGGCATGTAAATAATTCGCAAATTTATGAATTCTCCTACATTTGTGAAGCGTTCCAAAAACAATAGGCGACCAAGGCATTTTTCAAGCTTTTTTCCCTCGAATGAGTGAGATTAATTAACGCCTTGTTCAGAAAGCTACACTAAGAATTAGTGTCTTTTGGCATCACGACCACACCCTATTGTTACTCTTATCCCAAACGTACATAATAATAAAACTCTTACTCTTAATCATACATTAGTTCACCCAACTTAAGTGTTCACACTGCACTTGTCTTTTCAAAAAATTAATCATTTTTTGCTACACCTGAACTGAAATTAAAAATGGAGTATAGTCTGGACTTGAAACAATTGCCAAAATTATTAAAGACAATCCAATGCGATTCCCACAACTATATTCCTAACCTATTGCGAAAGATGCAATCACGAAACAAGGCATCTTTTTTGTCGTCAGGAAATTTAATTTCTTTAAACATATAATTTAATGCGCTGTCTAAAATATAAATACAAAAAATATAAAAAATAATAATGGAAACGCCCTAGAGTGTGCTTCTGGCGTTATGAAAAATCCTTACCCTTACTTTCACCCTAACTCTTACTATAGCTTTATGAACAAACCATAAACTTTTTTAAGTAATTTTTAGACGCTAAACATGATAGCAAGTTACTTTCCACTAGAGACTACGACCATACTTTTTGGACGTCTTTTCGCAGATCTTTTTACCGACTTTTTAAAAAAGTGCTTAAAAGTTGTTTTTTTCCAAAAAGCGTGACGGTCTGTCGCACGCCACCCTAGGGCTAACAGCACTATTCGAAAACTTGAAACTTTTCACAAAAATTAAAAAGATGAAATAGTCGCAAGAAAATCGCAAATTCTGATGCATTTTTGAGTGCAGCGTGAATGAGAAAATGCAGCAACACACAAACAAAAAAAAAATTAGAAAAATTCAATGGAAAACAAAACGTGCAGACGTTTTACAATCTTGAGAACTCTCCGAGATTCGCGAAATGTCTTCGCACGCAAATCTACACGAGAATTAGATTGTGAGTGAAAACCGACACCAGAGAGGTATCTAGCGAGTAAATTACTCAAGGAAAATACAATTGCCTCAAGACAGGCACAAATAGATTTATTTTTATTACTCGTGCAGTCAACAAAGGCAAACGACAAATTGAAAAAAAATAGTGGACGACAACAAAAGTCGGCGATACTCATGAGATAAACATATTTCCAAAATGCGATAATATCACGCTTGTTTGATCATGGATGTCTAAAATCACTAAGAAACGGATTCCAAAAGCATTTTAACCTTTAAATCAACCTGAAACATTTGATGTAGCTGTGTGCGGTACAAACAACGTGATGATTCTGAAAGTTTTAATTTTTTATTGGGATGAAAAAAAGTTTCAAAAAAGTCTATTTTTTAAGGGACTAAGGGATGTTTCTAACCTCCTATTCATCTGAAAAATAAGAAAAATTAAACCACACATTTTTAAAAAATTTGAAAACCTACCTTCTTCAAAATAATCCACCTAAAATGCATTCAAATCATACCTAACAGCAAAGCAGCAAATTTTTTCCTACCAATCATTATCGGCCTTTACATATACTTGCGCAAAATCGTTGTTGGCATCGTTGGATGTAAAGTGGTCGTAAGTTTCACAAGCCAACCTGAAACGGCCAAGCTTATTTAAATGTTTTGGACTTTGTGAAACGAGATTTAAAAGATGCCTGTAAATACTGGTAGGTGGCAGACTAGTTGGTGATTGGGTCAAAGCTATTGCAGACGAAAAGTTAGTTTTCAAGCTAAGACTGTCGGGATTATAATAGATAAAGTGGAATGGAATATCTGATTGAACTGCTCCTGGCAAATCCTTTACTGCTTCACCGATCCTGGAAGCAAGTCCACTCTAAAGATAAAGGTCCCTTTAGAAACGCCTATGTAAACATACCATTCTTTCGTCTAAAAATTCAGCCAGATTTTCCAAGAAATCCACTTTTTTGACACATTCGGAGCGTACAAAACAGCAAATAGTCGCATTCAACGTTCTGTAGGCAACCTGAAGAAAAAGTATACATAAAAAATTTGACTGTACTATAATATAATCGTTTTTAGCGTATAAAAATTGATATAGAGGGCTTAAAACACTTTTGAAAAAGAATATTTAGAAGGAAGGAATATATCGCAGTAGAGTCAGCAATCCATCCTTAATGTTAAAGCATTACCAGCTCAAAAGGTATGTACTCTGACGAAGCATTGAAATTTGTATCCGAGCAGGAGTCTGACGAAAGATAGACAATGGGAAAGTTTGCCTCTGAGAGGTCACCCAAGAAATCTGCTACACCTATTATGGAGAAGAAATTTAAAAAACGCGAGGAAAGCAACTCATCCTACCGGTAATGAAAGAACCTGTGTATTTCGAACTACGATTTGACCTTAAAAGTGAATAGATTAATTAGAAAGTATTCAAAAAAATTACCCGAGTTCAGGTTGAAGCTCAGAATGATTGGCAAATGGAATTAAATTCTCCGTCAGAAACTGGTTAATTGCAATGAGATCCAACTTGCTGACTGAGTATTGAATCAACTTGTTCTGGTAGAGGAATATGGTTTGCTTGATCTCGGGAAATTCTTCCATACAACTAAAATTTCAAAAAATTAGACTAGACTCAACCAGGAAAGGTTTTAGAACCTATAGAGTAAAACAATTTGCATTAAATGGACATCCACTTTTTATTTCTGGTGTATGGCTAGTAATAATTTCGGACAGTACTAAAGAGTATTTGGTCACTTTGAGGCCAAAGACATCAAGGAGACTCTGGGTGCAATAGATAAAAAAAAAGGGTCATGTGGAACAAGATGCCACAACCCCAAGCTCCTTGCTCCCCCTCAGGGGGAGGGGCTGAGCCAATATGTTTTTTCAAAATTTAAAAACAGCATAAACTTTTCCAACCAAAATAGTTATACAAAGCTGACCGAGTGGCCAAACATTCTACATCCAAGTAGTCGGTATTGCTGAGAGACATGAAATCTGTATCAAATGCACCTCATTATATGTCTGAGTATTTAAAAAAAAACTACAAATTCTTACCAACGCCTGAGAACAAGTCCATCAGGGGAATCTAGATAAAATTTTTACTGACTCCTTGCAAGCAAGCTAACTCAAAACTGAGGGAAAAAAGCTAGCATCTATTACGTAAACAAATTGCAAAAAAAAGTGAGAATCACTTTAGAATTATGAAAATCAACCCCTGTAGAAGTGCTCCCGGGTTCATATGGACCCAGTGCAATTCTAAGGTTAAGTGTGAATTTTAGAGGCTGAGTATGGTGAAAAATGAAATTCTTTTTCAGCTTTTCCTTTCAAAAGTAATTTACCTTACTTTATTTACATGAAGTTGCTGCAAATAAGGTGTGAAGAAACAGTTCAAGCGTTCTTTGAAATAATTTCTGTTAGATGCGAGCAAGGCTGAGAAAGAGCCGAAGAATAGTCGAAAAGATTCATAAGCTTTTTCTAATAAAGCCTGAAAAGATTTCAATGAAACAGTGACTTCTAAAAAGTCAATAATGAGGGTCACTCTAAATTAAAAAAAAATTTATTTTTTGGCATTGTGTTATTACTAGAGAGGATTCATACGCCAAAAAGTTCGATCCACAGCTGGGTCCGACCATTTTTTTACCTCAATTTTTGACATCCTTTGCCCATTTTAATGTTGATCTCTCTAAGGCAAAAAATCGTAGGGATTCTGAATTTGCCGGTCATTTTTACACAACTCAACAATTTCACCTTTAAAAATTCAAGTCTCGATCTTACGGACAAAATTGAGAGTTAAAATCGTGGGTTAAATCGAGAGTTGGATTTTTAAAGGTGAAATTGTGGAGTTGTGTAAAAATGACCGGCAAATACAAAATCCTTATGATTTTTTGGTAAAAGAAGCCTACTTTTACGGTTGCCAAATGTGGGAAATATTCTTGGTCTTTGCATCTAAATCACCTTCTAATAAGTATAAAACCACTTGTTCAAAGGTGACTTCTACAAAAACTCACATCTTTCTAAATATATTTGTCAAATCAGCAGGAAATTTCCATCAAAATTACCTGTTCAAGCAGGTGCCAATCAGAAACTCTCCTCCTTCAACAATCAACACAATTTCTCGACTGTTTGCAGAGTTGATGTACCGAAAGTTGTATTCCTCGTGATGGTGGGGAAAACAACTCGGCTCAGAAAGAGTGCTAGTAAAATTGACTAAAAGTTGATGCAGGGTTTAGCTTTACAAGCGGATTAGTTACCTACAGCTTCTGCAAATCCAGTGACATCCGTCTTAAAAATCGTGAATTTTTTGATATATTAGACCGTTTGGAAAATATCGAGATAAAAATTTCAATGCTTAAGCTTAGTTTGTATTTTCAGACCTTAAGTATTTCACTTAGGCATACAAATAACTTATTTGAAATAAGCCTTAAGCTTAGAGTAGGCCAGCCTAGGTTAGCTGAGACTCAGCGCATATCCTGTTACAGCCCTAATCTCTTTAAAAAAAAGTTGGTTTACCTTTGGTCTCTCAAGGTGAAAAATTTATTTGCAACTTTTTGAGAAATTGAGATTGACCGACATCAATCCATTTCTTACTTGACAAAGTTTAGGCTCTGTCCTTGAATCGCTACCGAATTTTTACCTTGGTTTCCTCTGTTGTTTTTAACCTCTCCTAAGCATTTATAATGTGGTAAGA
>BBSZ01011240.1:0-17866 GCA_000981365.1 Subanguina moxae | reverse complement strand
CTAAAGTTGTGGTTTAGGTGCAATGGTCAATGCTTGCCGAGACATGATCAAAAGTTGGCATACCGACATTTTGGAACAGTGACCATCTTCCTTGCTGTTATAGCTCGGCAACAAAGCAACTTTTTAAAATTCTGCTTTCATAATCAGATTGCTGACAACATTTTGACTATTGTAGGTGCTCAGAAAGTGCTCCTTCAAAAATGGTCGCTCTTGTTTGAAAATATCAAACAACTTGGAAAAAGAACATGACCAACCGTCTTATGTCTGCCGTTTCCGACGATGGAAATCGCCTGAATTTTGAATGCGCGCAGGACATTTTTGAATCGTCTAGCAATAATTTTTCTCGCAATCTTCCAACATTTCCAAAGCACCACAAAAGAGTTTATTGGTAGACGAAAGATAGGTTTCCCTCTAGGAGATTTAAATTTGGCCGATTTACAATGTCCACAGAAGTCTTTTAAATCACATGAGGAACCACAGTTTTTCAAAGTTTGCCAATCTAATAGCACTAACCCAACATTTTCGATCAAATAAGTTGAGTCTTCAATAACAGATTTGAGGTGGAGCAACCAAAATGTTAGAGAAATGTCACGATTTATGAAACGACCCAATACAAATTTCCACAAACATAAGGTTGCGACAGCAATTTCACACAAAGCAAAATTATTACCAAGTTTTTGCACAGCAACCTTGAGTCTTTGCGCCAAGTTTGGGGATATGAGAAGATTTCCTGAAGCTTGGGTTCATTGAATTGGATAAAAGCTAAGCTGTAAACACTCTACCTGCAATTCGGGCATCCCCAGTCAATTCTTTGTATCTCTCAGCCAACCGAAGAGAGAGTTGTCCAAGCACTTGAGCGTCGGACACAGGCATGTCAGAGGCTATTTGACTGATCTCCTGTAGAGCGTCCATCATCCTGGTCTGAGCATCTGCAAAAGAGTCGCCAGCAGGTGTTTGTCGGGTTTGATCGGCAAGTGAAATGGAACGAGAAATGGAGTCAACCTATTACCAGAGACAATATTTATCAGGAAATATTATTCTCCAGATTAAAAACGCACAATTCCATGTATGACACCAGCCTCAGTATCCAACCTAAATTGTTAGCTTGGAATGATAGCCCAAATTTAGGGTCAAAACTACATACTTGTTCACATTGTGTTGCATTTCATTGATGGCGATAGCCAGCTGTTCGGCTGATTCCTCAACAATAGTGTGTAGTTCCACAGCTTTGGGATTGCCACCAGAGTCTTTGACAGCTGCAAAAGTGTTGGTAATTTTTTTTCTCCAAAAGCACTCCATATATCAGGGTTGATAGAATAAAGAAGTTATTAATTTCTCGGAAAAAGTTCACCTTCCAAAATATTTACTTGTTATCTTGTGGTAAACTAACGACTTTTTCTAAACCTATGATTCTCTCATGAGTGTATATTGTGTTGATTTGAAGCATTTGGCTTGTTTATTTCTCCCTTAATTTTTTCGTGTGACCGAAAAAGAATGTCACACTTTGGTTGGCGGATTCCCTTTGGTAACCTCGGTAGAACCTCGAATTTTTAGAGATGCAACAGCTGAGCCATTATCAAAGAAAAGAGGCCGCCCGTCAAATTGAAAATTTTCTCCGTTATTGCCCGAGATCTCTGCTAAAGCGCCTTCAAATACATTTTTAGTGGACCGAATATTTTTTAAGATACACTGCATCCAAGCCAACTTATAATATAGCATTCTATTTGACCAGCATTATTCAAGAAATTTTTGGATAGCATATCAGACAATTATAGAAACCTTACCATACAACATTTGAATTTCAGCCTCGATCACTGTTTTGCATTGTTCAAACAAAGTCGACTGTATGCGAGAATCATATGAAGAAGCGGCTGTTTGGACAGTAGAATGGACTAGATTCTCAATGCAATTCTAAAAACACTATGTAGTTAGCAAATGTAGCAGAGCTCTCAAAGATCCAACCATATGTTCGCGAACAGTGTATCCAATAGCTTCAGCATGACTAATGCCAGCAACCTTCAAAGGCTCAATGCGATCATTCAAGACTTGAGAAGCATGCAGGATTTGTTGACGAGACACTTGGTCACTAGACTGGTTCTGAAGCGGCAGCTGTTGTTGGGCAGCTGCAATGGAGGCACCATCTACCTCTTGGATCAACTGGTTGAGTCTTTGGATTGCACCATCTAATTCGGCTTGACCCGGCGCTTCGTCTCTGAAATTTGAATAATATTAATGTGGTCAATATAGAATAATTTGAACAAAAGAAGAGTCGACTGACCTAATTGCAGCAACCAAATGCTTGATGGATTCACTCACAATACTTGAGCTGTTCGCAATGCGTTGCCATGTGCCTGCATCCGAAGGGTTGGTGTCCAGGTTTTTGGCAGTACTTAAAGAAGCATACTTGTAGAAGACAATCAAAATCGACCAAATGGGAATGCGCGGGGAACACTTCTCTTTAGTCTAACACTATACTCTTTTGTCTGTCAATATACTCTTTGGTGGTGCTTTAAACTTTTTGAACAGACGAAAGAATGGTCCCAAGCGCATTCAAATTAATAGTGGACATTTTTAACTTCGACATTTTTTTCTACACGCAGATCAAAAATAACATCTTAATAAATAAAATAAGAAGAATTTAGAGAAAAATGACCAAAAAAGCCCAAGGGGTTATAATTATGACCCTATTTTTAGGGCAAAAATTTTTTGAGTGAGTCTAGATTTGATCTTTTCTTCCACAATTGTAATTTTTATGCCATTATATACAACTGTTGTAAAGGATTAGCTATTGGCTCCTTAAAACACTCACAACTCGTCTAAATCCGAGAGGGGTTATAATTATGTCCCGCAGTGTATTACAAACTCTAAATCAACCTGATCATTTCACAACTGGCGTCCAACATTTTTCTGGCCGAATCTAGTACTGGCTTTTGAGCATCTCGTCCGGCTTGCGAAATCCTTGCTGGGACACCTCCGAACTCGGGGTTATCAATGAAAGCTTCCAAGTTCTCGGCGGCCACTCTTAATTGGTGTGCTTGCTCTCTGCACTCATTGTGATTTTTGTCGCTAAAGATCTAGATTTCGGTATTTGACGCAAAAGTTGGGTGATAAATTTACGTTGGCTGTTGATCCACTTTTTTTACCGCGTGTATCAGAGACGCAGTAGCAGAAGTTATATCTCGAGCGCAGTTCACAAACTGGCGCTTGACCGTGACATTGTTGGAGTGCTCCTAAAAGTTGGCATTAGTTCAGCAATCTTCCTGCAATTTACCGATGCTTCACGGCAAATAGTGGCCAGGTTGGAGGTTTGCGTGGCGATGACAGTTGCGTCCTACAAAAAAGGCAAAAATAAGGTGACTTTAAATTTCTTCAGTGTGTTTTTCGATAGCAAGTGTTTTTGAAATGATTTCAAGAGTGCGATAACTAGTATAGGCGTTCAAAAAAATTTGATGATTTTCGTGATACTATCTCTCTAATTTTATTGCGTGTTCGCATTCACCGTCAAACTTTACAGTATTTATATTACGGTATTTATCCCGTCAAATTTAAGGGTCCGTCCATAGTTTTGGGACGGTGTTTATTCTGCATATGTAAAAAAACACTAATCTGAAATTTTGCCTGCCTAAATTTTCACTAATCCATAAATTCTTCAACTCACATTAATAATTTGCATTTTATCATATTTTCCTTGTTCAATCCGTTCCGCAATTTCTTTTACTGCTTGCAAAGATCTGTCACATCTTATAGTATCAAATATAGCGGGTTTTCCAGGTTGGCTGTCTTTGTCACCTGCGCCAATCAAATAAGCGGATTGAGCAGCTAAACAAAAACAAAAATATTTTATAAGGCAGAAAACCCTAAAAAAAATAAAAACCGTTTTCAACCAATCCACACACAGCATTGGCCACAGTTCGAACAGCCATGCACAACTGTTCAGTATCCTCCCTTCTAGCATAATGGGCCATGCCATTCATACCATCTCCCAGGTGTCTGGCTTCGTTGGTTACCTCACTCAGAGACTCGTAGTAGCTATTGATATTTAGGGGCACCAAAGTGCTGTGGTCATCCAGCACGTAGCGCATACAACTGATTTGTTGCAAGGCGTTATCGCACTCTCTTGCCCAAGATGAGCCGATGGATTGGCTGCTGGTCACATGCTCCACAATTATGTTAACTGTATCGGTGAGGGAGCGAGAAGCTTGGGAAAGGGATTGAGTATAGGCCAGATTGTTAGGGTCGGTGTGAGAGGAACGGAGACGTTGCAGTACACTCAAAGCTTGATCTCTAGTTGCGTCTAAGTGCCCCACTAATAAATGTTTTTGAGGCTGCTCACCAGCTTTTTGAATAATATGAGCTACAGAGCCGTAGAAGCGTTCATATGAGCCGACAAACACATCGACTGCACTAGCTTGTTGAGGAGCTCGCACACTAATCACCAACTCGCTGCTTGACTCAATTAGTTTGGCGGCTGCTTGTCTAATGTCCACTGGAGAACCAGTGCGAGAAATACTTAAGAAATTCGATCAGGTTAGAGTTTTAATTTTACTTAAAAAAATAACTAACTTAGCTTTTTGAATACGTTCAATAGCATGTTCTATAGCCGCATTGTCGGGAAGACAAGAGAGAGTTTTCCTCAAACTTTCGGACACTACACGAAATGATTCTTCTAATTGGCCAGGTGTCGCTCTTTCACGCACTCTGTCAAATACTCTACCAGCGTCATGCACAACTGAGCGTGCGTTTAGAATTAGGCTGCAAAAAAGTAAAATTATACACAACCAATCAGAATACGTTCAATAAAAGGCTGCCGAGAATCTTTATAGCCGCCAAATTATGCTTTTTTCAAGCGCAAAAAAATTACCTCTCAACTGGAACATTAGGACGAGTAGCTGCGACTGCATGAATAGAATTAGTAAAGGAGCGTAGGGATTGAGCAACATCCAATGTCGAAGCACCCACATGTTGACAATCATCTGTTTTTGTAGCAGAAATCAACTGAGCAATACCGGAACCGACAGAGCGACAACTATTGGCCAATCCCATAGAAGCACTCTCTGCAGTGACCTCTGATGAAACCTGTAATTGCTGCTTCTTGGCATTTTGTCCAATATCTTGGAGTCGCCTGTCCAGCTCTCTAATCAAATCTTCCGAATGCTCTAACTGCAAGTCGAAATTGAGCTGTTGAGCATTGTTTAAAGCTACTCGCAATTCAGCCAATTGTGTGGATAACTCCTGACTAGTGCTCAGCAGGCGAGAAGCAGTATGCAGTTCACCAACCTAGAAAAATGACTTTATTAGGATGTAAGCTTATTTATAAAATTAATTACATGAGGAACAGTTGAGCGAGCAACTTCCAACAATTGAGAAGCAGGCTGAATAAGCTGAGAAGTCTCGTGAATGAGACCAGATTGAGCACGAAACCTATCACCAGGTCCAGCTGTTTGCGACGCTTGACTTTCTTTGATCCGCTGCACCACTGGCGGGATATATCTACTAGTTTCAGAACCTAAAAAACTTTTTTATTGCTCATAAAGACTTAAGTAATAAGTAGCTAAATCATGCATTCGATGATGAGCGTCTCTGTGATGGTTCTTGATTGTAGATGAGGACGAGCTGCATTAGCTGCTGCAATGGTTTGAGTGGCTGAAAGATAAAAGTATAAGTGTGCAAGCAAAAGAAACAGATACCTGCGACAGAAGTATCTTTAGCCGCCTTTTCAAGTCTTTGGATAGTATGCTGAGTTCGCTGTTCACTGGTTGCTTCGCTAGTCACCTGAAAAAAAAACCTTTAAAATTTGTGATCTTTTCATAAATCTTGTAACGCAGAAGCTGTAAAATGTTAGTGGGGACATGTGAAATAGGGTTATAGTGAGGTCTTGTTAGTTCTGAGATCAAATAAGTAGGACCAAATTATATGCCTATTCTTATAGGCGTAAAAGAACAAGACAGCCTTGCCATTTGGAGGTCGGAGCACTACTCAATAGACTCAAAATAATTGAAAACCAAAAGAGAGCGGTAAAAGCAGTAAGCAAGCGGCACACAAGACACAACAGCACAACCAAACGCGTACCCAATGCTACGGTCGGCCAAATTCTGCACCATCTTGCCGAACAACTTCTCATTGGTGAGTGTTTCCCGCACAGAAAGCTAGAAAAGTTGGCCTAAGCTAGAAGAATAAACTCTAAAGCAAAGCTTTTAAAGTACATTTTAGGCTGCTCTTTGCAAATTCTAGAAAGAGTGGCATTTAGAAATTGCGGCTAGACTGTATCCATACAATTTTATTTAAAAAAGATGGAGTCGAAATTTCAAGTTTTACATATAAAACAGGACACACACTTGGCAGGTTTCTCAAAAGGATATGTGATAACAAAAAAGACTAAATAAAAGCCTAAAAGCTAAGAAAACTGAGACAGCCTATGAAGCACATTTGAATATACCGATTTCAATAAATTTTACAAAAAAAAAGTGGAATCAGAAAAAGGAAAAAAGAAAGGACTAGCTAAAGCGAAAATGGAGTAACTAACTTGTTCTAACAAACGCCCACCTCACTCATTTAAAATCCTGTTCTCGGCATTCTATTTTTGACCCACGTTCCAAACGACTGTCAGGCAACCTAGCATCCAAATTGTAGCTAAGACAATAAGCTACAAATGAGGTGATAGCTTATTTAAGAGGCATTTGGAAAACTCGGTCAAAGACAAAACGCTAAGAACAGGATTTCGAAACAGACGGCGTGTGCTCACTAGAGAAAATGTAGTATATGACCGACAAAGCAATACTGACAAGATAATGACCACTTTATGGCAAGTAATCGAATAATTTTTAGTCAAACAATAACAATTGACTTGCCAATTAAAATTTTCTTATTTCTAGCCAAAAATTTTAGAAAAGCTTTTATCTATAGGAGCGCTCCTCCCTCCAAGGCTTAGCTGGCATATATGGCATCTGCAAAAAAGGACCTCACATAATATTTTGTACAAAAATGTGAGTTGTTAAATACGTTGGTTAAGTAAAGATGCAAGGACCGAGCATCTCTATTACAAATTTTTGCCTAACTATCCTATTTTTTTAAACCTATTACTAATCCACTCCATAGACTTGAAAAGAACTGCTTGCCTGAACTAGATTTTCTGCCGCAGATCTCAAGGCCTGAAAAATTGCGGTTAAAATAGAAAGCACAACTAAATTAAAACAACCTCCTGAGCTTCCGCCTCTTGCGGTCTGCCTTGACAGTCTTTAGTCGCCTCAATCATGTTAGAAGTCGCTTGAGCTACTGAACGAGCAGCACTTAACAATTTGTCGCGTTGGTCTAAAAATTAAGGTAACTAACACATTTTCAAAAAGTTACAGAAAAGTTCTACCTGGCCCGCCACTCTCTGCTTCATTCTCAAATTCATCGACAAGCATTCTGCAATCCAACAAAATCCAATTTTAAAGGACAATACCTGTTGAAGATGACGGAAATCGGCCAAATGTGAATGTGTGCAAAACAGCTCTCTCTCTTAATCTATTGCTGTGCTGCTTCAAAAATTTTTCTTCTTCACACAATAGTTTGTTGGTGGACGAAAGAGAATTGTTCCGCACGCATACATATTTGGTCAACTTTTATTGCCTCCAACAAGCATGGTCCTTTAATGACTCGCAGTCTCTAGTAAAAAAAACTAAAAAAACTTACCGTGAATGCCGAATTGCCGATTCAGAATCACGCATTAGATCACGAGAAGGTCCTTGATTGGTTATTACACGGTTTGAAGATTGTATGACCTGCTCATAATTATAGTCCTGCTGAGTTTTGCGATAATATTGCTGTTGACCAGGACTCAGTTTAACATGTTCGATGAGGTCGTCCAGGGCATTGCTAACCTAAATACAGAAGATTAATTTACAGTAATTTAATAAAAAAAAAACCTGTCGAGCAGCTGCATGCAAGTCACTGTACTGTTGTTCACCGGTACCGGAAATGGTTCGTTTGCAAGCTCCATTCGCATCAACCAGCAATTCCTCCACTGATCGAGCAACATTGTGGGCAGCTTCAGTCAAATGTTCTCGACATGGAGGATGATCAATTGTCGGACCTGAAGAAAAATATTGAGTTACATATCGTCGGGAGTTACGAAGAATATCGAAAACACACCAACAACTCGAGTGCATGCAATTAATTCACTAGTAGCAAAAGCGGTTTTCATTGCTGAGTGAATGACTTTATCTTTCAGTGCAGGCTCATCACAATCAGCTGACACAGTTTTCGCTCTAGAATTACAAGTACATAACAGAAGCGTTCTGACATGCATAAAGTCGGCAGCAAAAATTTATGGAATTTATTTTACTTCGTTGTATGGCTACATTTCCGCCCTTCCCTCTTTTTTTAGAAGTGTTTGACAACACCATATAATTTGATGCCTGTGTTGTCTATCAGCTACTACCAAGAAAAAAAAACAGAGTGAATTGACTAGAACATGCGGAAATCAGTGCAACCAGCAATCATTGCAGTTTTGCAAACTAATATCTTTTCAAAAAACCTACTGCAAAACAAGCTTAGCCGTGCTAGTAGCTACATTTCTAGCTCGTTGGTTCAACTGATCATGGAAAGAGCGGTCTTCACTAGATTCTTCGTGGATAGTGTTGATCACATCATGAGAAAGTTCTCCAACCCGACTAGCTGCCTAAATTAGAACACGTTGTGGAAAGGAAAAGACTTGCAGAAATGTTTACCGAAAGGATGTTTGCACGTTTCTCATTCTTATCTGGATGCACTTTGTCAAGGAAACTACCAAAAGCACCACACAATTTTCTAGCCGCTTCAATCAAATCTCCGGCTTGATGTTCGTCAGGAAGCATGGCAGCCAGATCTCGCACTCCACGACCCATCTCTGGTAGGTTTGAGCCCTAGAATTAAAAAAATGGAATGAAATTGATACATATTCACAAAAAACTTACAATCGTTGCGATCGCAGTACCAACTCTAAAACACTTTCACATTTAAGTATTTTATGACATTTACTTTTTTCACATTAATTTTACGGGTTTTGTTACGGAAAATGAAAAATAATTAGTTGAAATGTTGCTACCTATTGTCACTAACAGACCAACTGTAGTTTTCATCAGGAATAGCAGTGAGTTGTACAACCTAAGACAAAAAAAATTATAAAAATGAAGGATGGCCGCTTTTGAAATAACGAAACCTCTGCAGTCGCTGCTCCCATCGTAGCCAGTCTGTCTCCAACTGATTCTTTTTCCACTTCCACTCTCCAGTGTCGGCTAGTTTGATCAAACTTAGGCAAGTCAATTTGTGGGGGCTTGGAAATCTCTTCTTCAGCTTCTTCGACCGCTCGAATGGTTGCCTAAAAGGGAAAAAACAATGTTTTAGCGCAAAAGACGAATATATATATTTTGAGAGATGTCCAATCAAAGCCTACCTCGATTGTCCCTAAAATCAAAAGCTTTAGATTTAACGTGAAAACACCAATTAAAATTACCAATTAAAGCACGTTGACTTCGCTCCTGTGAATCCACATATCTCACTCTTTCACTCTAAAAACGAAATAAGTTAAAAATTAAAGTCAACAATTTTTTTCACGTACTCTTGGCATTTCTTGAGCAATAATCCTGCCCCCGATGGCTCCATATTGAACTCCTAAAAAGACAGTTATTTTACATCCTAATTTTCATGTCTCTTCAGCAAAGCTTACCCTGCCCTGGTGTTCCTGCGGCGGATCTGAGCACTCCTGGCAAGGCGACATGTCCATCATCATGAGCATAACCTTGTCCAATTTCCCCGTGAGCGATTAGAGTGGCTCGAGCTGGTGCCACAATGTCTTCCAACATAGTGGATCCCTCGTCACCCTCTGCAATTTGAGCTATACAACTTAAAAGAAGGAAAAATTAAAGTGATTACCGATGCCAGTGTGATCTGCTATACGCTTCTTCTTCATTATAATGTCGATGTATCCGCCAATGAGCTGACAGATCTTCTCTCCATCAAGTGTTTGCACTGAGTAGTAGCCATCTTTGTAGTCTCCGAAATCCTGCAAGTCGGTAAAGTTAATTATATCACCGTATACCACTAGAGCAAAAATACCAATGTGAAAGTTTTGTAGGAAGCAGCCCAGCGACGAACTTGCTCTAACGGCCAATCTTTGAGAACTGCTTTGGTTCTTTCGTCAACGCGCATCACTAAATTAATCTATAGTTTCGATTTATTAATAGTTCAGAATAGCTTTAGATCAATAAAAAACCCGAAAAATATACCTGATTCTTTGTTTACCCCCAAAAGTCGGGGGATGAGTCGATTCTTTCCAGGTAATTTTTCCTTAACCTTAAAGTTTCAGAGGTTTAACAGACTTTGATCACAGAAAACTCGCAAGCAAAATACCAAAAAAAAGGTAACACCATAAGTCGGCAACGACTGACAAAGTTCACAGTACTTTTTCTTGGGTGCAGCCTGATCCTCATACATGAGCTCTCGATACACCTAGAGTAAAGAGTTAGAGAAAATATCAGCATACTGAAAGTGCGATACAGCACACATTACTAGGACCAACTCCATGGAATTCGTCCCTTGTGGGATTGCTTATACCTAGGCCCAAGTGTATGCCACATACGGGGTTATAAAATATATCATGTCATTTCACTCCATCGTACTTCAAGCAAACCAAATTGACTCAGTATAGGCGTACGGCTTACCGGTTTTTGAATTTAAAGAAAATAAGTAAAATAAATTACTTGGATGATGTTTTTTTCGTGTTCTTTTGCTTTGGCATACTCTTTTGGTAAGAGGTCCTTTGCGCTAAAATTAGTTTTATTACTGCTTGTTTGATTTCGCTAAAAAATTTGCACAAATAACGCTTACTCGATTGATCTTTGTACACCTTCTTGAAAAGGCCCATATTCAATCTAAACTTTTTTGGGATTACATACGACTACAAACATATTTTATATCTTTATACCCAGCACTGCAGCGCTGCTAATTTTATGGCTGTCTCACGTGAAACCGGATGAAGACCTTTAAGAACTCCATCTCTGCATTGCAAATATAGCAGATTCAATTGCACTGGATCTCTGGTATCCACATTTGTGTCGGAGAAGAAAAACTTTCTACGCAGCACCAGTTCTTCGTTTTCGCCAATGTTTTGTTCTCGCAGTGTCTTGGAGTGATCTACCCAACCTATGTCTTCGTCTGTGTGTAGTTTGGCTCTGCAAAACAAAAAAGAATAATTTGAAAAATTGTCGAAATTTCAAGTCAGCAAAAGTTAACGAAAAATGTAACCTGAGTTGTTGATGTTGCTTTTCTTTCTTCCTGCCAATGGTGTTCATAAAAGTGTTTTCGAATCGGCTGTCCTTCCCGTTCTGTTGCTCTGCCCGATGACCGCCCACACTCTGGCCTCGCTGCTCTCTGTGATAACCATTAGTCTCACCATTAGTCGCCCCATTGGTGACTACATTGACATCTGAGGAGCGAACCAAGGAATACTCTTCATGATTGGCAATTCCCATTTTTGAGCATACATTTATCATGAGCTGAGAAATTGGAAGGCCTGAAGAATATCAAACCTTGCTAAACCAATACTTCTACCAAGCCGACACTTTAAGCCTGACTTGGTTAGTCGAGAGAGAAAACAACAGAATGAGTACCCCAATAAACCAATACCATAAGTCCGGTTCTGACGGGTGTCGGCTAAGAGAGTTTCGACTAATAAACACCATATTTCCTCAAATAAATGCCTCCTCCGAATTTAAAATCGGGTTCTTGGCATTGTGTCTTTGACCCAGTTCTCTAGACGACTATCAGGCAAGTTAGGTTATTGCACCAGCTAACAGGGGAGAGGCACGACCTGACCGTGGCCTATCAAAGAACCTTATATACCAAAAGATAGCTCTGCTAGAACTGGTTACGAAGCCGTTCTCAAAATCGGCTACGAGTTCGATTGCGTCGAGATGTTGACTTTTAAAAATTAGTAATTTCGTGGGCTAGAATGTATAACTAGCTAATGGCTTCATCGCATTAGCATGTATGTGGCGCAGTGGAATAGCTTCTTGTGCTTCTTTTATGTCATCGGTTCGATTCTCAACTGCTGCGTTTCTTTTTTTTTCTCTGAATTTTTTCAAGCCACACTTTCATTAAACTCTTTTTATCTTAAAACTTTTGTTTTTGTTACAGATAAATCGATATGGCTTTCTCTGTCCGAAATTTCATGGCAATTATAATGCAAAAATATCCAGTGCTAGGTAATGCAAGATTGGCTGGCCGGCAAGAAAGAAAGTTGGCATCTATTGTAACTGCTATGATTGAGCGCTGCTTGGAAGATGACGTTGTTGATGTTGAGGAAGAAGAAGATGGAAACACAAAAAAGTCATAAAATGTTTTCCATCAGAGTTGTTAATTGTCTTTTTATACTTTCAGTGCAGGCTCCCAATTCTATCAGATTCAACGAAGGAAGACTAGTAGAGATTGGTGCTGTCAGAAGGGCTTTTAAACACTACCGATCGACAGCAAATAAGTGCCCGCCTGTTTCACCCATGCACAGTCGCTTCAAGTTCATAAAAACAGAAGCAGATCTTAAGAAGCTACGTTTTTTGAACAAGAAGAAGAGAAATGCATCGATCGTCGAAACCAACTTCGTGTGCTCTGCGATAGACTGCGTCAGCAAGTTTTTGACAAGATGGGACGAGGAATTGCTCTACATGACTCCGACATTCAAGTGATGGCCACTGTTATAAATCGAGAGCTTCAAATTCCACGTTTTGTTGCATCATTGCGTTGGGTCTAAAACTTTAAATTAGCAAGTAAAATTGTGTCTCGCCACATAACACGAATCGTTTCAAAAATATCTCTACAATATCTCTGCTTTGATCATTTTGTTGTAAACAAGCATTGTCATTGATTGCTTGTTGTTTCAAGATAAAAAGCGTTTAATGAAAGTGTGACTTGAAAAAATTCAAGAAAAAAGAAGTGCACCGGTTGAGACATAAACAGTGCACTAGAACTTATACCACTGCGCCACACACATGCTCATACGATGAAGCCATTAGCTAGTTATATATTCTAGCCCACGAAATTACTAATTTTTAAAAGTCAACATCTCGACGCAATCGAACTCGTAGCCGATTTTGAGAACGGCTTCGTAACCAGCTCTAGTAGAGCTATCTTTTGGTATATAAGGTTCTTTGATAGGCCACGGTCAGGTCGTGCCTTTCCCCTGTAAGTTTAAAAAATTATATCACTTACTTTCATCTACATAAAGAGTCTTGACTGTCCCTCCATCCAAGGTCCGAACTCTCAGCTGGCGAAACTTGTTCTTATACTCCAAAGTGTCCTGAAAAAAATAAAATTAGGATAACGAATTTCGACTCTAACATAAATAGTTCACTAGTTGCTGTAAAAAAATCAAAACATACCCCATTTCGAATGAGATAATATTCCAGAGTTCTTCCATTTTCCATCCAAACGCATTTTGTGGGATCATCTTCCAAGCGAAATAGGCCATAATTGTTGGCTAAAAGCAATCAAGTATAAAAAATTAAAGTAAAAATCACTGACGATTTTCATTGAGCGGTCCTAGTTTGTCGCGAATCAGTCGACAAGCATCGTAGACCACAATCCTCGGCTCGAACTGCATAGTCTTCTTGATTCCTCGCTCGCGAAACTCGATGTTCAAAGTTAACACACCCATACTGCTGGTTAACTGCTAGAGCTGCCTGGCACAAATTCAATAAACAACAGATGGAGGACCTCCGGCAAGCCGCAGAAACAACTGAAAAATTATCAGTGAAGCATCAGTTTGACTCTTACAATCGGCAAAATTTGCTATATTTTTGCCAAACCAGCAGTTTTTTTTTTTGTTTATTTGCTGAATTTGATCGACTCTTTGCTAAAAAAGTTTATTGATGAAAGACATACAAAATTAGAGTTCAGTTTACTGAAGCACATTGTCTTTGTAATAGAAAGAAGCTTCCAAAAAAGAAGGAGATCAACAAAGATGAGAAGTTAAACTGAAATCGCCCGTCACATTAATAATTTACCTCGTCAGCTTTTTTTGCTTAATCATTTGTCCAGCCCAATTGTTAGAGCTTGATTATCGCAGTTATCTTTCAAAAATCTTTCCTAAATTTATTGCAGCGTGTAGGCTTGAATCTCTCCCTTCCAATGAGCTATGAACGGAATAGATGTTCTTGGTAAAAACTTGAAGAAAAAAGTATTAAATGAAAGAAGGGATGTTCACCTTCAAAGACCTCAATCCCCAATTTTATCCAACAACATCAAGTTAGCTAATAAAACTTTTTTTGAAAAGGGGAAATCTATGGCTGCACAAGAATAAATTCAGAAAAAAATGTTGCAAATGAGTTGAGATAATCAAGTCATAAAAATGTGACGGTTAAGTTGACGGGGAAAAATTACCTACGGCCAAAAAAAATAAGCAACATCTAAGAAAAGAAGAAATGAGTCACTAAAATTACACATTCAAAAAAGTTTCCGCACTGAACAAAAAATGCCAAATAGTTCTCATTTTTCTGATTCATGAATTAAATTGAAAAGACTAAATTTGCACATAATTAGGCTCGGCTGAATTATTCAATGTCTTCCAAAAATTTTAGGATACAGATAACATGCTAGCGACCGACCATTTGAAAAAAAAAATTGACCAAAAATGGACTTTTTGCTTTGGTGACCGTGGTAAACCGACCTAAGAGGGTATTTCAAATATTTTTGTTCAGAATTGACGACCACGTTTGCAGTTTCTCAACCATGAACTGTGGACATTCTTGATAATAGAAGATCCTCACACGTTTTGTAAAGACGAACCGGGTTAAGATGCGACATCTAAAGCAGAATGCACAACTCACTTTTTCCTGACTTAGCCCAACTTAATTTTGAGTTTTCTAAGAACTACTCTATAAAACTTCTGACTAAAACTAGACAAAATCTAATTTACTAGTTTCTACCGTACTTTTTTTTCTGCAACTGGGCAAAAAGAGTCTCTTGATACATCAATTATCAAGAATGTTGCTCGAATTGATTTCACAGGTAAAACTGAGCGCGTATGTCTAACCCTTGAAGCCTCCTGCGTCTCCTTAAGAGGAGCAGGGCCTTTAGACATTTGGGATTGAAATGCGCTCACAAATACCTGAGACATAAATCACTCGAGAAGACACTCTGGATGCATATAAATAACATGCATGCCGGAGTCTTTATGCAGTAGGTGCCAGTAAGCAAAATCATGTCAAAACTGTGTCCTTTTGAGAGTATTACTTTCCTTTGTGAGTATCTAGGTTGGTTTAGGCAAAGATTTAATTTTGGACCATCTTTTCTTTAAAATGGCCGGCTACACCCTAAAAACATGTGTTCTATACACTAAAAATGTTAAAACGCCGAAAAAAATATATGATTGTGGGTGTTTTAGATGAACATCCAATAACCCATTTTAGCACATCATTATTGCAAAAGAAACACTGCTAAAAACAAATAAAAAGCAACATCAAAAAACATTTGACTCCAAAACGACAAATGAAAAAGATAGAGAAGAGGATTTCTCTCTTGCCACTACCAACCAACGACCGCAATCTGCGCTACGCCGCAGCCGCCACAGTTTTTGTGGGTTGAATATATGAAAGAGGAAGAGGTCTTTTTGGGTGCACAAATGGACAGAAGAGAGAGAAAGAGTTGTCCGTCAGTTGGGGGCAAGCAAGCCAAAGAAAAAGGACCAGCGATGGGCGGCTGTCGGAGGGTGTAATAGTAATAGTGTGCACACAAATGTCTCCACTGGAGACTCTCCAGCTCTCTGTTCCCGCGGGAAATCCCTTTTCCGCTAGCTTCTTTAAACACCTAGTAGGAAGATGAGAAGAGTGTCCAGCTGCAACAAAAGAAAGATTTCCGATATCTTATTTTCATTCCAAAGCTGTTTTTACAGTTGAATTGACCCTTAGAATGGTGTGTAAATTTGTTTTTATAATAACAAATATTTACTTTTACGATCAAAAGTCGGTGAAAACAGTCAAGGACACACGTATATACGCATACTCAGTCTCTTTGCAGTGGGAAATAATTGGTAAACATAAATTGGTGGGTAAGATAGTGTGATTAAATACTAACTACCACCAGACTTACTACAATTTTGATGTTTCTACAAAAAAGTTGGTAAACTTAAAGCTCGATAGACACAGATTTAAAGAAAAGGAAGATCATCAACATCACTTACAAGGGAGCATCAACAGTGGGTCAGGCTCTTATAGCTAAACGTGATATATCAAGTTGTAGCATTTGTTATACTCAATCTTATGGTATACAGTCGACACTCGATATAACGATCACCCCAAAAAGTTGGATCCACAGCTGGGTCCGACGAAGGCGAAATGGTTGAGTTGTGTAAAAACGACTAGCAAATTCAGAATCCTTGCGACTTTTTGCCTTAGAGACATCAATATCAAAATTAGCAAAAGATGTCAAAATTAGCAAAAGATGTCAAAATTAGCAAAAGATGTCAAAAAGTGAGGTAAAAAGATGGTTGGAGCCAGCTGTGGATCCAACTTTTTGAGGTGATCGTTATATCGAGCGTCGACTGTATCCACTTTTTTCGAATAACAAGAAACATTTTTGGAAAATCAACATTCAAAAGGACTAAAACCATTTAAAAAGCATTTTTCAAAAGAGGGTGTCGCGTTATCTGAGTTCGACTGTGTAAAAATTGTGCCAAAGAGTTACTTGATTCATCCATAGCTAATCTAAAACTAACTAACTAATTCCGCATGAATTCCGCTACAACTTGATATATTACGTTTAGCTATAAGAGCTTGACTTGACCCACTGTTGATGTTCCCTTGTAAGATCACTTTACTGTATTGTACCTTTTAATTTGGGAGGGGGGGGGGTATAATTCAGTAGATTCTACAACTGAATAATTACAAGAACCTATCACAATGAACAAAACTATTCAACTAATATCAAAAAACACTCCTTAAATCTTTTCTTACCATAATTTTATTCTCCCCTCCATTATTTGTACCCCTTTTCTAGAAAAAGAGTAGAGTATATTGGGTTAGAGAGGCTTTAGGAGCAGCAGCAGCAGTCCCCTAGGGCTTAGAGACAGCAAGCTTAAAGTTTTTGGCCCAACTAGCCAACAAACAATCCGCCCCCGAGCTAGCACTAATCCAAATGGTAGCCTTTTCCCATTCACATTAATCCATTGATGTTTAAGGCAGGGTGAAAGGGGCCATACTAAAGATTTGCTTTCTCTTTCCCTCTGTTTCTTGACACAAAATCTATAGGGCAGTGGGGATGAGCAGATTGATGGATGCATCACTCGAACTTTTTCTTCTCTGGCCTTAAACCAAAAGGATTGATTCCTGCTGCTATTGCTTAAGCAAAAGAGCGGCCGAAAATTTTCCTATACCTATACGAAAGAGAATGTCAATTCTCTAGCAGGCTGTCGGGGAAAATTTTTATAAGTTTGACAAGGAATTGGAAAAAGGTACTTTGATAATTAGAGTAAATTCAGGTGCTACAGTCGAACTTCGATAACAAGTTACCGTATATTCTCTATTAGAAGGCCCGGGCCTTCTATTTTTCAACCCTTTTCAGAGGGGGGCCTTCTATTAGAGAAGGGCCTTTTATTTTTCAACAAAAATTCCATTTGATGCTCAAAAAGAATTCACTAAAGGAGGGAACCCAAAGGCGCCTGCTCTGGACTTGATATTGGAATGGGTGCATCGAGCCTGGCAAGAACTCAGCAAGGAGATGATCGCGAAATCGTTTGAAGGTTACTTTTTTGGATTCTATTAAGCCGACATGTCGGCTTAATAGAAGATATACGGTATTTATTGTTTCAGTCTGCGCAATCACAACACCAACAGATGGCTCTGGGGACGACAAAATC
>BBSZ01011238.1:5321-15818 GCA_000981365.1 Subanguina moxae | reverse complement strand
GTAGCGGAAATGTCTTTTGGTTTACCTAAATAAATAACTTACATCTAAATTAATAACTATGTTTTTCTGAAATGTTGATGTTTCTTCACGAAGCTCTGCCCGTCATTGACTTTTCGTATTGACGTTATTTGAGGTTGTTATGTTAGAATAAAATGGTTATAGAATAGTCTGACGAGTAAACGGCGCATTATGAACGTGCAATTAAGAGATATGTTGCTTTAAGTTGTTTAGAGAATTAGCCGCATAGCCGCGCGGCTAGCCGCACCACTATGCTAAAAATAGCCGCAGCCGCATTCGGTTTTTCCAAAATAGCCGCAGCCGCATAGCCGCAACTAGGTAAAAAACCGTCCCTACTTGATATACCATTTTTCCCAGGGGTTCTCCATCGGATTGCAGTCGGGAGAGCAATACGGATGAAGAAACAGATTGATGTTATGGCGCCGCATTCAGTCCATTGTATTATCCTGACGGCGGTTACTGACGTGAATCGGCGCGTTATCTTGCTGAAATCGAAGTTACAAGTTGTCCCGGTTTTCCATGTATTAGATAAGGAAGCTTGGTAGGCGACGGAATCCCAGCGGCCTTTCCCAAAAGAAAGGTGAGCCTTGCCATGAGCCCTGAAAGCGCCCTAAACTATAACCAATTTGCCGCCCCCTTGCCGCTTTGAAGAGTTTCTTTGCGGAGATCGCACCAGTAATGCGTCATTCCATCGGGACCGTCCAAATTCTTCATCTTTTCGTCGCTAAAAATGACCTAAGCTTCTTAGGTCGTCCACCGACAATGTTGTAGCCATATCCTTCCATGTCGTTGACAAAAGAGCGCACAACTTTTTCAGAATGATAGTCCATAGTTTTGGGACAGAGTGTAACTCTCGATATAATACACCCCTAAAGCCGGTTCCGTGAGGGTAATTATATAGAGAGCGAGCCGATAGCTGGGTGATAGTAAAAAGTTCTCATCAAAAATATTTATCTTAAGTGAAGTTTTGTTTAGGAGTATTGTCCATACATACCAAGTCTAAAATTTTAGCTGCATTACCTTTTCTTTCCGGTGCCGACAGGAAGGTTCTTCCATCAATTTTTCATCAAATTCACACTTTAAAAAGATTTTTGGTGGTTTGAATGGCACTACAGTTTTACTTCCATCTGTTAAAAATATATGATTGATAGACAAAAACAACAATAATTTTTGTTGTTTTTACCACTCTTTTCCAGTGGTTTGTGATAACGCAGATGAACAGGAAAAGTGAGTTGGTCATGGAAGACAAACACTTTGCGCAGCACTCTATTAGAATGAATGAATATTGGCTGAAATTTTGGCTGGTTTCTGCTCCACTCTGTCTCCTCCACATTAAAACGCTTGCCGGTAAAACAGTGGTGGGAAAGACTTGAGTTTAGACTGCAATTAAAACATTTTGAACAGAAATATACCGCATTTCCTCTAATATGCTCTATAGCATGCCCATGAGCAGTGTATTCCTCAATGAAATTGAAATCGGAATGAAATTTTACTCTGAAACTCATTTCATTTCACCTAAAATGAACGATTTCGTATGAAAAATTTTATTTTAGGTCAAGTGACTTTGCTTAGGACTTGAGCTTTGGGCTGTATACCTATCTAACCTTTCAGATAAATTAATCTAGAACTTGAGTCATCATGGATTGCAGCCACTCATGCACATTCCCAATTACTAATTTTTTTTTCATGTGTCTTTTTGCCTGTCACCTTTATTCATAGGCTCAGGCTTCATTCTGTTTGTGCTTTCTACTAATTTTGATGTTAAGAGAGCCCTTTTTGATGAAATCTTGTAAACACATTGGTAGAGACCGGATTCATATGCCGAAAAGTTTGATCCACAGCTGGGTCCGACCATTTTTTAACCTCAATTTGTGACATCTTTTGTCAATTTAGATATTGATGTCTCTAAGGCAAAAAGTCGTAAGGATTTTGAATTTGCCGGTCGTTTTTACAAAACTCAACAATTTCACCTTTAAAAACCCCAACAAATAGATTCTGGAACAAATTGGTTCTGTAACAAATTGTTTCTAGAGCAAATTGTCTTGAAACAAATTGCTTTTGAAAAAATTGGTTTTTAGTGAACAGGATTCTGAAATGATATGTTTTTACATTTATATCACAGTTACCCATGCACTTATCATTCAGAGGTTTTCAGCTTCATCGGCGTGCTTTGGAGTCGGATAACTTCAAACAAAATTAAATAGTTGAAAAGCACAATAGTGACAAAAAAAAACTGAATACACAACCAATTACAGTCAACTCTCGATATAACGTCAAATTTTTTACCCCCTCAAATTAATCATTTATCTCGTCAAAATAATTTTTTACCCCGTCAAATTTGAATTTCGCGAAAAATAATCATTTATCCCGTCAAATTACTCATTTACCCCGTCAAATTTGATTTCCCGCAAAATAATCATTTTGCGGGAATTCAAATTTGACGGGGTAAAAAATTATTTTGACGAGATAAATGATTACTTTGAGGGGTGAAAGTACATATAGCCATTGTTTATTTTCAAACAATTGTTTTCAAAAACAATTTGTTTCAAGACAATTTGCTCTAGAATCAATTTGTTTCAGAATCTATTGTTTTCAGAATAATTTGTTCCAGTGTCGGGGTCAGGGGTGTAACGGAAGTAGAATTTTAAAAATGGAAGTTGGAAGCGGAAGTGGAAGTAAAATTTTGAAAATGGAAGTTGGAAGTGGAGGTGGAAGTGAAAAAAAGTGCGGAATAAACGGAAATGGAAGTGGAAGTGGAATTCCATTACACCCCTGGTCGGGGTGTTCCGATAAGAACTAGGATCTAATCTTATATTTTAAAAAATATAAAGGGAAAACTAACACAAACTTAATTTTCATAATATGTCGTAATTTACAATAGATTGCAAATGATTGACAGTATTATTTCCTTGTAACTTCGATTTCTTTACGAGTTTAGTGTCATTTTCCAATAATGCCTGGATTTAGATGAGTATATCGGGAGATTCAGATTTGAAAAAGTCCACGAAGACCAAAAATGTTTCAAAGTTTTTTGCAAAAACTTTGATATTTTGTTTTCAAATTTGAGTGCAATACACCCCCATTGACCTGGAACTCCAAAAGGGATTGAACTCGGAGTGCCAACTTATCGCGACTTGACTGTATTAGATCCATGGCGCGTTGGATTCTAACCCTTATCCACTACACCATAAACCACCCTAACAAAAATAGATGCAAGCTGCGCTTTGTTTAAATTTGGCCCACCTATCTGTGTCTATATAAGCTCCCTTCGGTATGTGGAAAAGATAACTGATCTCACAGTTCATAAATCTTTCAGTGCTGGATATGGTTGTGTTCGTCTTGAGCAACAAATGAAAACCCGATCCCTCAATCTAAAGAAAATTGTTGGACAGGTACAGGGCAGCCCAATTTTATTTCTGCGTCTTTATTTTGGTGATCAAATAACTTCGAATTCACGGTATTTCGAGAAGATTCTTCTTCTTATAGCCATGATCTACTCGGTGCAGGAGAAATAAAAAAGCAAAGTATGTTGAAGTGTTCACCGAGCAGGGCAAAAGTATGTTGAGATACGAAATTCGCTTTCGAACGACCTGAAAGGAGGTGCAAAGGCCGAATAGAGCAGCCATCAACAATTGGTACATTAAATTCAAAGAAGAGAGCAGTGTGGAGCGAAGGGAGAAAAAGATCGTCAGCAGGATTTGTTCTGGTTTACTTGTTTTTAATTGGTTTGTCAATTGATAAAGTAAGATACTTTAGCTGGTCTGAACAGAAGAGAACATAGCAGTGTTCCACAACTTCTTCGAAACAATTTGCCCGGTCTCAGGAGTTTTCTAATTTCACACTTTGCGCCTTTTTTTAAAGATGGATAGAAAGCTATGTCTGCACTACGCTGATTGTTGGTCTAGTTATGCTCCGAGCAAGAATTGTGCGCGCATTTGCAAATGTTCTTCAGGAAATGGTCAGCAAAGCAACTGGAATCTCCTCGAATGCTGCTTTTAAGCCAATGGCACGAGTATTAGGCAAGGATATGAGGGAAAATAAGTAATATTATTGTCTGTTTCCCTTCCTCGATGTTTTAATAAATCATTCTTAAATTTGGTTTTGTTTCAACACTCCGAGTGTCAACTTTCAAACAAAAAAGATCTCTTCGAGACACCTTGAACTGGAAAAGTTATTGCCAAAGCAAAAGAAGCAGAATAAAATTAGAAGGTTTGGAGAAAAATTACGGTAAAGTCAATTTCACTCTCGATTAAGGAGCAAGCATCATATATAAAAATCACATTGGTTACTATAATCAGCAAGATTGCTTCTGAGGCAAACATCCCATTTATCTAAAAACAACTAAATGTTAATTTCCAAGTGTTCACAAAAAGTGGTAGGTTGATGAAGTCACAGCCCTCTACCATTTTCTTAGGGATTCACACTAAAATGTGTTCAAGAACTGCAAAGAAAATATATTTTTATTCCAACAATAAATATTTACACACTACAAGTTGTAGACTACAACTGCCAATTTGATACAACTTGTAGTCTATAACAGCAATATGGTCCAACAAACTCAAGAGATATATCACAAATTTTCCAACTTCATTTGATTTTTTCGCACCAAGTTATTATACAGTTCAAATATTTTCTGTCGCTTTTCCAAATCTGAGCATACTGAAGCGTGTAGTTCTTGGAAGCCACGGCTGAAAATAAACATGGTGGACAATTTTTGCATAAAGATCTAAAATAATTACTCAGTGGGAGGCAAAGTGTAAAGTGAATCAACCAATTCTCTTGCCAACTTTTTGCCCTCAGCATCAAGCATCCTGGACATGTCAAGGGCTTGAGTTTTGCAAGCTTGCAAGTAATTTTTTTCTTTAACTAATTCTATAAATCTGGACATCACTAAAAATTCTTCTTTGGTCATCACACTCAGTTTTTGGTTGCCTTCCCACTGGCTACCACTGTAGAAGCATAGCATAGACTTTTCTATGGTATCGTTTGTGGACATCTAAAAGATACTCAAAGAGCATTTTGGACTTAATAAGAAGTCGCAGGCATCGGGGTGCGGACGTTTCGCAAAAATGTTCGCAAAGACGGCGCTACTCGGCTATACCCCCTCCCCCAAATTTATTTTTCCAAAAGTGTTTAATGACCATTTTTATGTATAATTTATGCCAAAAAACAAACAACAAGACTATTTTAAAGGGATTGAGGGCTGTATTGGGAGGGGAAGGGAAAAGAATAGGACTACTTTGTAAAAGGGCTACTCAACTATTTTATTGGAAAGAAGTGCTGTATAAGGGAGGGGAAGGGACAATGAATAATAGGTCACTTTGTAGGAAAAGAGAAGATCTGAACATAGTTTCCCTTACAGGGACCTATCGCATAAAGCAGCTCTGGTATGCATGCTATTTTCATTCCACAGCTGTTCTTAAGTTGTTTATGTCTTAAGTATGTTTGTGTGCGCATCTCAACTCCAAGCCCCCGAGCCCCCGTCGTCTTTGTAATAAAAATGAAATGAAAAAAAGGGGGCTCGAGAGTTAGAGACGCGCGCACAGACTTACCTGCGAGATAAATCTGAGCAATACTCTTATCAGAGAATGCATCTAGAGGAACTTTTTGCCTTGGTTCAGTAAGAGAGACAAGTGAATGATCATTCAAATTAGTGGCCCTATGACTCCCTTCCCCTCACAATTCAGCCGCTGTTCTCTTGTAAGTTACTACTTTGGCCTCTTACTTTTTTTTTAAATCAAAATTGTTACTTAAAAATTTTTTTTTAAACACTCGGAAAACTTGAATGGGGCGGCTTGGTCGAGTAGCGTCGCAAAGACTTTTGGAATTTCGTGAAACGTTTTACAAATTTGAAACTTCGTGCACAGGTGCGTAAAATTGGAATCGCAGTCGCAGTATGTATACGGTAATTAAAAATTTACAATATGCTTTATGTTCAACAGCACAATATGACACTCCACCTTCAGCAACATTTCGCGAATTGCCCCTTCACTGAAAAACGGAAAACTGGACAATTTGAGAATTTAAAAAGCTACAATGGCTGGTCCTTTAGAATTGAAGTCCATATAGTGTTTAGATCGGCCAATACCTCCTCCGTCAAATGTTGAGCAGAAAAAATCTTGAAAATCTTGTTCAGGATGTTGAGTTGTACATACACATTTGACTGCACTAACCTACTGCCTAAACCAACAAGATTAATGAAAAAAGACGTCGGCTAAACTACGATACATAACAATAGACCACATAGTTGCTTAAACAATTTTTCATGCGTCTTATACCCTAAGACTTATACACTGCTCGGGGGATGGGACAAATACACCCGCGAAAAAATGCACCCTACATATTGTAGTTGTTTACTTTGTATTTGTACAGAAGGTTATGCCTCATTAATTCTTGCCCAATTCGCTCCAGGTCCAACTAGTCTTGTCGTGGCTTCGATTATACTTACAAGCAAATATTTCATTTGGTCATGCGCATACCCTGAAAGGAAAATCGGGATCAGGAAATTGCTTTCATTTCGTGAAAAATTAAAAGTGCTGATTATGTGCTTGTTGTTAGTTTAAGAACCCATAAGTGTTTATGTGTTTATATAGTACTTATATTTAGGACCTAAATTTTAGGTGTTGGACACCAAACTGTTACCATTTTTGCACATTTGGTCAAACGTGCCCTAAAAACATGTTTTTATATGTTTCAGGGCCTAAAATAGGTAAGAAAATTATTTAAATCAAAATTTGAGACATTACCATATACCGTAATCCGGCCAAGGCGTCTTACTATCGTAAATTTACCTTTTATCAAGCATTGATAGGCTAGTTCCCATGCATGAAAATTTGTAAACCTGTCAGCTGCCTCTAAAATAAATAGAATTATTGTTTCATTCTAGCAAAATATTGAAAAAAAACAGACCAACACAGGTAAGACCACCTAAGCAAACAGAGCCTTGCTTTACAAGTTTTTCAATAACCTTTAAAAAGCACTCCTTCATGAGGGTTTCTGTCTCTTGTATGACTAAATCAGGCGAAACTTCAAAAAAAAAAAAACAACAAAGAACGAGATTTACGAGATGCATTTATTTTTTGCCCAGCTATCCTGGCTGTGTGATACAAATGAGCAGCTTTTATAAGATGACGACGTTCAGCTGGATAGTTTTGAAGTCTTTCATACAGAAATGCAATTTCTTTGTGACATGCAGCAGCTTGCGCAGGCATTTCCGCCTCTCTACAAAAAAAAATATCATGAGTATAAAGCGTGCCACGAGAATTTTCACCACTTTGCAAAAGCATAAACTTTCTCCAGACCGTGTACAACAAATGATTTTTAACGTTTTACTCAGCTCACTATGGAAATTAGAACATAATTAAATGACAGACAAAAAAGTTACCCACGATAAAAAGACTCGCCAATAGGTAGAGCTCGACAAAGGCCAAAACTCGGCGATAATTACAGTTTTTATTAGTCAGACATCACTATAAGGTTTACATGCTCATGAACAAAATGAACATGCTTATACAGTCAAACTTCTATATGACGGCACTTTTGGGGTTGTACGATATTCAGAAATGCCAAAAATAAACAAAAAGTCTGTTAGACAAATCTGCTAATCCGACTGATGCCTTAGATGACTACTTTTACGAAAACAACCAAAAGAAACAAAAGCAATCAAAAATTTCATTTTTTCTCCCTAACATTTCATCACGTTTGTTGAATCATTAATATGTTTTTTTCCAAAAAATCGATAAAAGAACAAGGTGGGCCAAGGCAGTTACTAAATAAAAAAGCACCAAATGTTTGGCAGATTTTTAGAAAAGGGGCTGTGAGGGGCTATGTTGTCATTATCTAGTAACGTCAAATAATCACCAAAAAGCTGAATAATTTCTGCTTAATCTCCTCTATATTCTAAGCCAAGTCAGCCAAATTATATTTTAGAAAGAGGTCTAGAAAATAAGTTACAGACTTTTGAGAGATGCATAAATTATTGCGACATTCTGCAATAATAGAGCTCTGCAAGAGAAAACTCACTCCATATCATGACTTAGCTCTCGATATTGATTGATGCCGTCAATGTAATTAGGCTTTTTCAACATCTTCTTCCTCGTCGAATCTTGTATGAGATGAAATTCAACCCAATAGTTGCGATAATTAGACATGCTGCAACCTAGATGATTGTAAGTATTATGTTACCAATGAAACAAGCTTAGTATGAAAATGGCTACTCCAAAAATTTTTTAAAATTGCTCAAGAGTAATTATTTTCATTATTTTAAAATTTAGACAACAGAAACAGTGGAGCAAGAATAGACAAATACTGTATTTCCTCTAATAAATCCTCTCCCTAATTCAAAATCGTGTTTTTAGCATTGTGTTTTTGACCAACTTTTTCTAGACAAGTCATAAGCAAGTTACCACTTACATTGTGAGCTTACCGTTTCAACTACAATTTGAGCGCTAAGTTGCCTGTGAGTTGTCCGGGAAAAGTTATCAAAAAAACAATGCCAAAAACACGATTTTGAATTAGGGGGAGGCTATTAGAGGACATACGGTATGTTTGAATTTAACAAGACATTTAGTGGCGAAGTGAGAAGTGTTCCATTAACTCTTTGTCCACATCCACCATCATAGAGCTGATATCATGACGAAAAGAGTCATACGCGCTTTCATGCTCTTCGATTTCCCTTTTAAACTTTTTCTCAGCACTAAAAAAATAAGACCAGTAATTCAGATAAAGAAGAAAAACAGGTACAACTTACTTGGCAATTGAGTTACTTAAAAAATTGAAGTCTCGAAGTATTAGAAATTCACGAATGTCATTGGTCAACATTAGAAGCTAAAAGAGAGATCAAATTGAATCCGTCATGTAATCAGATTCCTTGAAAGTCAAACCTCATCTGCAGCTTTTACCATCAGAGTTGCACGTGTGCACATTTCATTGACTGAGGTGTGAGAAGTTAAGAATAATTCATTATAAAAAAAAACTCACGAATTGTGTAGTATTCAGTCATTCTCCCATTCGTGTTGTTTTTGTGCATACTCTCGTCCGTGTTGATCTAAAACTAAAAGAGAATTGTTGAGGTGGTAAGCAATTAATTAAATTTGAATACACCTTCGCTGCTGCCAAAATTCTGAGTAAGTTTTCATTGAAAGATTTTACATTGTCCTTCAAGCGAGTTTTGTACTCATCCACGATCAACTTTTTTGTAGCAAGCGATTTATTGTTTTGCGCCCCACCTCGATTTGTATTTCTCGCAGCTGACATCTACGTAGCTAAAAAAACAGGGCTTGAGTATAGAATCCCCCAAGCCGGACTTCTCGGTCACACAATTTTTTTTTTACACAAATCGACCAGGATTTCATGAGAAAGCCAACTGTTTTGAGAGAAAAAAATCGAACCATGATGGAAACTGTTTTGCTTTTTTTTACCCAAACCCATGATACCCCAACATGGTTTTAAAATTTTTCTCAAAAAGCGTAAAACAGTCGGCTTTCTCATCGATTTGCGAGAAAAAAAAAGTTATTTTCTGTGACCGAGAAGTCCGGCTGGGGGGGGGGGATTTTATATCGCAACTAAAAACGGTCAGAGAGTAAATTAAAAAATGCATTTAAAAGGATAGGATTGTCGATGCCTCGAAAATGCCCCTAAAGAGGGCGCAGGGGCCTCGGAGACTGGAAAACACACTTTGGATGCCCAAAACGCGTGCATACCATAAAGGGTTGTCCTCCCGCGTCCCTCCAGCCCAAAATTTTGACTAATTTTCAGTCCTCTCGTCATTCCTCCCGCCCAAAGTTTTTTTCGCGCTTTGCAAAAAATTACCTCCCTACATGAAGTAACATATTCAATTTGGTACTACTGTATTATACCCCTGTGGGAGGGAGGTTAACTCTAATACCCTGATATATTTATCCGGCACCGCACCGGGAAGCGGCCAAAAGAATACTGGCATCCGGCACCGACATAAAAATTTTCAGCACCGGGCACCGGTGCCGTTACAGCACTGTCTAGCAAGATAAGTGTAAAAAATCACCTAAAAAAGACTCTAAAATACTTCGAAAAGGGCCCTTTATTTTTGAGGGGTGAAGGTGAAATCTTTTTGAAAAAACTAGAATTTTTAATTTAAAAACCGTTTAATTATGCTCCTTTTATCGTTATTAGCAAAAAAATTCGATTTTTTGCGTCATTAAAAAAACTTCTCTATGAGGGCTAGTCAGCATAAGTACCTTGAGTTAAAACCCCGAAATTGAGGCTCTACTCGACAATCCCAGCAAAAAATAAATGCCACCAAAATTAAGCATAACTGCGCATAATAAAAACGCTGTTCAAACTATCTTGGCGAATGCATTTTGCCAATTAAAAAGTACATTCGAAAAATCAAAATCCTGTGTTTTTGCACTGTCTGTTCCCTTTTTTGTCTGTTTTTTTGTCTTATATTCGTTTTTTATTAGTTTTGCCGCATGAAAAACACATAGCTTTTTGTTGCTGCAT
>BBSZ01011237.1:0-24405 GCA_000981365.1 Subanguina moxae | reverse complement strand
ATCAGTTACCACTATTTTATTTCCCATTGTTGTAATTATGATGCTGGCACAATCTCGATAACTACTTGTTCTCCTATTCTCTTACATGATATATTGGAAATGATTCCACCTTTTATTGGTAACCGTTTGTGGTCTTTAAGTCTGATTCTAACAAACAAAAAACCAATTTCTTGTAGTGATTGGTGGAACCTGTGGATCCGGAAAATCCACTATTGCTCGAAAAGTGGGCGAAAAACTGAACTATAAAGTGTGTGATGGCGATGACTATCACAGTGAGGAAAGCAAGGATAAAATGGCCAGTGGTTCTCCATTGAATGGTTTGTTTGTTGAACACCATGCTTACGAATCAAGTTTCAATAAAATTTTAAATAGACGAAGACCGCATTCCATGGCTGCACAAACTCGTTGAAGTGCGAAAACATTACCAACACAAAAATACAAATGTTGTGCTAGCGTGCTCTGCCCTAAAACGAAAATATCGCGAAATACTAATAGAAAATAAAGCACCACAAGAATGCGTCATTGTAATACTGCAGGTCAAAAGAGAGGAACTAGAGCAGCGAATAAAAAACAGACCAGCTCATTTTGCTCGGATAAATTGTGAGTTTTGATCCTTTAAAGTAAAGACGTCAATTTTCTTTTTCATTTTGAAGTGCTTGACTCACAACTAAGTATACTTGAATTGCCGACCACTGAAAAGGAAGCAAGAGAAGAGCCGAATCTTTTAATTGTAGATGCAAATGGACCTGAAGAGGAAGTTGTCAATTCCATTATAGAAAAGTTAAAAAAATTTTGAAGAGAACTCGAGACTTTTTTATAGAAATAAAAGGTTGGTTCGTAATTATTGTGGCATATATGTATTTTCTTGATAATGGTGACTTACTATGGAATTTCGGAGAGAGTACTTCGTGTGCTTACCGTCCGGCACATTGTTTGTTAAATTTAAATCACCGAGTAGAAAAAGATTACATTTGCGAATATAATTTTTTAATTAATTGTTTTGAGACAAAGAGGTTTTGAAAAAATTTATTTCAAAAGAAGAGATTATCGCTTGGAGTTGGTAAAAGCTGGTTTCAAATCTGGCAGTTCGGACTCGATCTTGGCATCAGGGAAGTGGATCTTGGCCAGTTTGTTGAAAAACTCGTTTAGTTTGTAGCCATGCATGTAGTATGGCGAGTCTAAATACAAAAATGTGACCAAAGATTTCGAAATTCGGCTTCAATCTTATTTTACCGTGGGCATTGAAGGCGTAGCAATTGCCAAACATCCGTTTTATGTCAGCCAAAAAGAGGTGTTCCTAAAAATTGAGTTGTATTTCTCTAAGGCAAAAATTTTGTGAAGGTACTGCTATCTCTCTAATAGAGCGATAAGGACAAGGGGAAAACAAGAACAACAAAGAGAGTGAAAGGCAAGAACAACAAAGCAAGAGTTTTGCTGGATTCTGGTCTCCAACACTAAATTCTAGCAAATTAAGGCAAAATAACATCCGATATAGCACAGACGCCATGTAACATGCAGCCGAAACAGTGTATGTTGTGTCGAACTCTAACTTCAGTCAGAAACACAAGGATCTCTTTTATGATACCTTGCATCATAAGGGAGTATCATTCTCTTCTTTGCAGCTTTCCCTTTTTTAGACAAATTTTTAGACAAAAATTTACATGGATATAGTAGCCTTCTTTGATATTGTCAGAAATAGTTCTGAGATCAATTGGAAATTGGATATGATCGGAGTATTCAGGCACATCATCGGGGTCAACTGAACTCAGTTGGGCAAAAAATTGATTGAAAACTTGGCTAAACTACCTGGCTCAAGAAAAGGCCACGCATTCTTGTCTGCTTTAAGTTTGTTGATGATTGAGCGAAAAAGGTTGTTAGCATCTTTAATGGGTTCTGACAGCTCTTCACTGCTATCTAGAGTGTCGAACCCAGGGATCATTTTGTTGCTCAATACTTTGCCCTCTGAAAATCCCTGATTGATTCTTGAAAAAGAAAATTTCAAAATTTAAGAAATTCAATTGGCTCTTTTTTTATTTGTATCTTCGATTTTGTGGCCAAATTAGTAGAGACCAGTGTTTTCAAAGCTCATATTCGTAGTCATAAACTATGAGGCTCATACTTAGATTCATACTCATAGTCGTACTCATATTCATAAATTATGAGGCTCATACTTAGATTCATACTCATAGTCGTACTCATAGTCATACTTTCTAGGACTATGACCAAAATAAATTTCCAAAAAGTGGGACAGCCTGTGCCATAAAATTTAACAAAGCTACCGTTTTCCTGAAAGAGATGTTCTATCCCGCCAAATTTCCTGCCAATACTTGGATATTTCTCCTTCAGAACACAATTGTACAAGTCACGCATATTACAAAAGAGCCTAAACTTGAAGAAATCAACTGGAATTTACAAATTTACAACAAAAAAGACGTACATTTTGTACTTTGTGTAAATTATCCTAAAATTTTTTGGTTTATGTTGTGTTGGCATGCAAAAAGCTTTTTTGTCACTTTGGATGTAGAAAGCAGCCCATGAGAGTAGCCCCTTCGTAGTCCTTGATGTAGCCTTTGTAGCGCTCGACCGGCAGTGCAATATCAGTGATGAAGTCTTGCTTTTTGAAGTAGCCAATGGCGAATTCGTCAGCGTAGGTGAGCAGGTGGAATATGCGACAGCTGTTCACCTCGTAGTCTTTTAAATGATTCATCATAAGGGTGCCATAACCTTTGACCTGAGTAAAAACAGATTTTTATTTCAATGAGCTCTTTTGTAATTGCATGTTTGACCGGGTTGTATTGAATTTAAAAAAAGT
The DNA here is from genome assembly GCA_000981365.1 of Subanguina moxae. Classification (NCBI taxonomy): domain Eukaryota; kingdom Metazoa; phylum Nematoda; class Chromadorea; order Rhabditida; family Anguinidae; genus Subanguina; species Subanguina moxae. The sequence continues at coordinate 21,593 of BBSZ01011237.1, read as the reverse complement.
GGAGCTACAATGATGCCGTGAGACAAACCTGTTCATCAGCAGTCACCGCACAAAATACAATCTCAATAAATCCTTGCTGTTTAAAGGATCTGAAGCAAATGCCACCAATGACTCCTTTGCCCGCTTTATTTACTACCAAATTCCTGTGGTTTTTGTCGAAAACGATTCTTGTCACATATTCCTTCGGCATTTTCGGCTAAAATAGCAGCACAAATAAGCCAATTCATATCCAATATAATTGCACACAGACCAATTGAACTCCGAAAATTCGTTGCAATTGGATCAGCCAAGTCAGTTTCTCTTCAGTTTGGTCATACTCCAGATTGTTGGAGATCACATGGAAAGAGATGATTCCCTGCTCTTCCTCTGCCTCTGCAATGCTTTGGCGTATTTCTAAAAACGATAAAAGCGTTTTTTAGTTGAGATGCGCACACAAACAAACCCGAGACATAAATTACTCGAGAATAGTTGTGGATGCATGAAAATAGCATGCATGCCAGAGCTTTTTTATGTGGTAGGTCCCTGTAGGGAATAATATGTTCAAAATCTTTTCTTTTCCTACAGAGTGGCCCCTTACTTGTCCCTTCCCCTCTCTTATACAGCCCATAACCCTTTTAAAATAGAGGAACACTAAGGAATGCCACCCTGTGTTTTAGCGATTTGAACTGAGTATTTTATGATTGTTCGAAAGGGTGTAATCTTTCTTTTATATAAAATACCTGATTCTTGTACAGACTTCCTGCTCTCGTCATTTTGGCGGTTGAACCTGTGAATGGCCTTCTCCATCAATTCTTTAGGTACATGCCCAACAATAGAGCTGCTAGTGCGATTGATCAACTCATTCTTAATGGCTTCTTCATCAGTTTCTATCACAGAATTTTCGGTGAAATAGTCTTCGTCGCAGGTGTTGCTGAGTGCAACCAAACTGCCGTCCGGCTCCAGAGTTCCATCTTGAAATTGTTGCACTAAAAGCTTTTTTGAAAAAAATTTAGTATTACTAAACAAATACTAACATTTTCTCAAAATATCCGGTACATCCTCATACTTGAGCGCATTTGCATGACCTAAATTAACCTTAAAATTAACGATTGGTCTAAATTAACGATTGGTCAAGCATCCGACTCCGAACATTTTCTGATCAAGACGCACTGAAATCCTTCGTCAACGCCAAAGCTATGAGAAATGAAGTGTGATAAATGCGGCAACTCCATGAACTTTGTGCGAAGGAACAACAGAGGGGACGGTGTGCAAGTATTTTTTAATTTTTAAACAACACATTTTATAAATGACCGTCACAATGGGCATGCCGGATCAACAGAAGACGCTGCTCTTTCAAATAAATTCGCCGTCATTCGTACCTGCCGCTCAATGATTCGCCGTTGCTGTTGTATATGTGGGCCAATAATTTCGACAACAAGCAAATTGTGAAAGAACTAGATCTAATACGCAAAAAATCAGTAGGGGGACCCAGGCAAAAAAAGCGGCCATTTCCATACTAGGGCCAACTCAATTAATTTAAGAGGAATTTTGGAAAAGAGCCCATGGGCTTTTTACCCCCACAACATGTATATATAGTCAGAAAGAATATGACATAAAAAAAACAGATTAAAGATTAAATTAGCGGACCTGAAGCTGCTTGTGTGAACAGGGCATAACCCCAATTTTTGACCAACAAAGGTAATTTTTTATAGAAATGGTTACCAGAAAAGGTGCTTTTGGTGTGCCGCAAGTACTCATCAAAGTTGCCAATAAATTCGATCAGTTCTTTAGCTATCTAAAAGCGTTATGGCTTAAGCTTCCATGTATCTAAGCAAATCCCAACATGGCAGGTGGTATTGCTCGACAAGTTCTCCAGTGAATGTGCGATAAGAGGGCACACAGACAGCACAAACGTTTTGCCGAACACTTTGATAGGCGCATATGTGGGGAAGGATGGGCACTGCTTGGGCAGTTTGCAGAACAACAGCCATTGGGCATACATGGTGGAGTAGGTGAACCTGTCCATTTCAGAGACTGAAAAGACGAAAAAGAAATCAGGTAAGAACACAGTTCTTTTCCTCTTTTGTTCTTGTTTACTATTCTCTAGGTATTTTTTACATTCTTAACATATTTTTTAGGATAAGTATGGAAGATCTGTTGTTATAACGGGGAACCATATGAGAGGTAAACAGTAGAAGTACCAAATTAACATACACTTTTGCTGGTACTGGCTGGGAGAGAGCAGCTCAAATTCGTTGACAGTTTTTAAAAAGTGAGCTCCTAGCTTTGCGACTTTTCTAAAAGAGAATATTATAAGGAAAATGGGCAGTATACTTCTTCAAGTTTTAAAATGGCGATGCCTCAAATTGAAAGCAACCGTCAAATTAATCATTTACCCCGTCAAAATATTCATTTACCCTGTCAACTTTGAATGTATCGCAAAATACTATACAGGACAGTACCTACCTAGTCAAAGGTTGGTGAAGATCAAAAAAAAATATTGACTAGGTAAATGATTCGACGGGACATACCGTATTTTCTCTAATAGAACCACACCCCCTAATTCAAAATCGTGTTTTTGGCATTGTGTTTTCAACCTACTTTATGGCGAAAACTCCCAATCAAGTTACCACTCAAATTGTAGCTTATTGTTTTAGCTATAAATTGGGTGGTAACTTGCCTAGGATTTGTTTGGAAAAAGTAGGTCAAAAACACAATGCCAAAAACACGATTTTGAATTAGGGGGGGGGGTTCTATTAGAGAGAATACGGTATTTTGGCGGCGTAGACGAGGAATTTGAAGGGCTAAATTATTGTTTTGCACAAAATTCAAATTTGGCGAGGTAACACTGGCTATAGTCGTTTAAATTGTGGTGTGAAATAAAAGCCTATATTTGGGTATGGTCATATTTGTGCTTCTAGCTACGCAATGTTAGTTTATAAAGATCTATTACATCATGCTCAAATTAAATGCTATAGTGTGATTGAAGAAATGTTAAAAATAAGCAACAAATACTAGAGTAGTAGACTCACCGGTGAGTAGGAAATCTCGGTGACTCACCGAAAAGACAGACAGCTCTGGATGCATGCAAATAGCATGCATACCAGAGCTTTTTTATGTTTAAGATCTTCTCTTTTCCTACAGAGTGGGTCCTCCTTAGATAGTGTTATACCCCCCCCCCAAAAAAAAAAAAAGTACTTGGTTTTTCTATGTACATTGACCATATAAGAAGCATTTTTTGACCACTTTTAAGGGATTAAGGGTTGTATAGGGAGGGGAAGGGACAATCAAGGGTGAGTATCCATAGGCCCAGTGACTGAGTCACTGGTGACTCACCGCGGTAACTCACCATTGTACAACCCTACCAAAAACTCAGCTCACTTTTGAATGCTTTTATTCCTTTGGTGCAGATACATCACATAACAAGTTACCTAAAAAAAAGTTGGTGTGTTTATAGACGCTGTTGAATAAGTCCAACAATAAACATACAATTTTGTAGATAGAATATGGCTCAAAATCCGGCTTTCCAAATATCGCACCTAGTGAGTCCTAAAAACGGCCTGTATTTTCGATCAAGCATATAAAAAGTGCCTCAACAGATCCGCCCATAGCTGGAATTTTAGTCAGATCTTCAAGAACATTGTTTATTATCTAAATAAAGGGGACTAAATTTTAAGTTGATTTATGACAAACACCTCTTGGTCCTCCTCACATGTTTGCGGGTCTTTTAGGTAGTCTTGAAGGTAGAAAATGTCTTCCACAACTTTTAGCCTTCTACTCTTCTCTTCGGTCGGCAATTTTTTTGCGTTTGTCAAATGGCAGCCTAGGAATTGGCTGTAAGTATTAGTTATTAAGTGCCCAACCTTTGGCTGCTTAAGTGAGGTAAAAGTTTACACTATAATTTTAACCTTAATTTTAATGATGAAATGTGCTCTTTCCTATGAAGTGTTTAGCATCATTGAATAGCCCTTTTTCTCTTCTTTCATTTCATATATAATGGGTGGAGCTTCATCGCATCGGGCGGTCGAAACTCGGCAATGGATTCAACAGAACTTTTCGGACTCGATCAGTGTCGACACTCATTGGACTCGGGACGATGGAGACTGGTCACCGAATTTTACTGAAGGAAACGTGATGGACTACTTTGTTTGGCCGGAACTGGAGAAGAGAGCGTGCTTAGAGTCTCACCGAACCATCGCTGATCTAAAAGAGTGGTTGCAACGAGAATGGAGACGTCTTCCACTGGATATGATAAAGAAAGTAATTGATAATAATTTTCCAAAATGTCTCCGTTGTTGTGTTGCGGCCGAAGGTGGCCATTTTGATCATTTGTTGAAATAAAGTTATAAACCGTTTAAAAGCTTTTTGTCTGCTCTTTAAAATGGTACCAAACACTTGGTGGGAAAGAGTACATTTCATCATTAAATGTATAAACTTTTGCCTCACCCGATACATACACCAACCCTCCTCCCCTCGCCCAAAAAAAGTACCGTATTTCCTCTAATAAGCGCCCTGGAGCGTTTATTAGAGGGAGGGCGCTTATTTTTCGACCTTTATGGCGCCGCTAGAGCTCAGTTGGCAAAGCTATGTCCAAGATCTTCTCTTTTTTTAGTGGGTCCTTTTACAAAGTGGCCTGTTCCTTGTCCCTTCCCCTCCCTTATGGCCCTATTCTTTTCCCTTTCCCTCCCAAAATAGATTCAAATTTGACTTGAGAGATATTTTTGAACAGAAACACTTAAATAAAAACAAAAAAATTACGTAAAGTATGACTGCAAGAGGCACAAGAAGTTTGTAGAGATGCAGAAACAATGCTTTCGGCCTCCATTTTTCCAATCGGCTTCCTCTGATTGGTCCTCTCCCAGCCGGGACATGAGCAATCTCCACACTTAGTGAACGCTGCCAGCACTTTGGCATTGTCCGAAGACTCCGCATCCTGGGACTCTCGTCTGCTCTTCACCGACATTGCTGCAAGATCATTTATTTCGGTTTTAAATTTGTGGAAAGTTTGCGGGGTAATTGCAAGCAAGCATTGCACAAAATGTGCGTCAAACAAAACTTTACGCAAAAATTTCCATGCGTATCTTGTCTTCTTGTTTCTGCACAACTTTTCCACTGTCCATTTTTGTAAATTTGCCAAAATTGGTGTTTACGGTGGTTTGCATGTCAAACTTTTGTTGACGCTTCCAATTCCAATTTCAAACCGGGATGTGTTGGCACACTGCCACAACTTAAATTTTTGAATGGTTAGCTTCTATTCCTAGTTTTTAGAGATGGAGAAGAGTTTTTAGTAAATTACATTCATTGCTGGTATTGTGTTGATTTTTGACATACAATCAAACCTGGAGACCAGCCCCTAGGGGGTCGTTAAACCGAAAGGGCCGTTAAATCGGGGGTCTGGTTACTCATATTTGGTGGGTCGGCCAACCAAATTGAGGCCAGGGGCGAGGGTGTTAAATGTTTGACTGTACCGAATAACCTCTGTTAATCCTCCCCCCTCTCTCGTCACCACGGTCGGTGGTCAGCGATCTTTGACGCCTCAACCTTTCGACAATTGGGTACTGACACCATAACCAAAAATATAGCTGAGATTCAGGGCTGTTTTTTTGAGTATGATGTCAGTACCCAATTGTCGAAAAGTTGAGCCGAACCACACCCCCTAATTCAAAATCGTGTTTTTGGCATTGTGTTTTCAACCTACTTTATGGCGAAAACTCCCAAGCAAGTTACCACTCAAATTGTAGCTTATTGTTTTAGCTATAAATTGGGTGGTAACTTGCCTAGGACTTGTTTAGAAAAAGTAGGCCAAAAACACAATGCCAAAAAGACACGATTTTGAATTTAGGGGGTGTGGTTCTATTAGAGAGAATACGGTGACCTCTATTAATTCTCCCCCCTCTCTCGTCACAACGGTCGGTGATCAACCATTTTTTACGGCTCAACCACCCAACAATTGGGTACTGACACTATAATCAAAAATATAGCCCTAAATATCAGCTATATTTTTGAGTATGGTGTCAGTACCCAATTGTCGGGTGGTTGAGCCGTAATAAATGGTTGACCACCGACCATGGTGATGAGGGAGGCGGGAGGATTGGTAGAGGTTATACGGTACTTAACGGTACATAGTAAGTAGCAAAACCACAGGGGTTTATCATGAAATTTTTACCATAGGTATCAAGGTAATTTTATTTTTGTGTTTTTCTCTAGTTGTTAAGATCTATAAACTTATTTACGCTCAGTTCTTGACCGTTTTGTTCCAGTCGGGGGTGGTGAAAACCGACTGCGTAGGGTTATATTTCCAAGATCCTGGAGTTGAAGTAACCACGTCATCTTGATTTTCAATATCTTCATAATCGATTGCTGACGATCTTCCAAAGTTTGATGATGCCGAGAAACGTATAGGAGAGCTTTAGAAGCTGAGAGAGTTCGGGCAAGTTTTAGCAAAGTTTTTATCAAGACGGAATGGATTGAAAACTTTGATGTATCATCAGACTTAAACATTGTTTCCTCCCCTCCAGCCTCGGCCAGAGGCATTGGCCTTCCCTCCAGAGGCCAGCACAGACCTGACTGTATACTATATTCGCATTTTACCGACAAAAATGTCTTTCTCGGCTGTTTTTAAACACGCAACACTCCTTCATTTGAGTACGTTTCTGGCTAACAAGAAGCAAGAACTCAATTTTTTAGAATACGTGAAAGAACTATTGTTTACCAACTCAAACAGAACCGATCAGAGGGGCTGAATAGTAGGAACTAGAAGCACTAGCAGCCAAGTAAGTGGTATTTGCTAGATGGTCTTTTATTACGTGCTGTCTCCTCTGCCTCTTGGTACAACCATATTTGTATGTATGTGTGTGTGTGTGTGTGCCAGTGTTGGCTACCGCCTGCTCCTTTTCCCATTGCCATGGCCATGCTTTTTGAGGAATGAATTCATTGGCTCTTACTTACACTTCTCCTCCTCCTCCTCCATTTCTTCCGCTCACCATAACAAATATTGGCCGAAAAAGAGAGTCAAATCTAGCGGCCATCTTTTTTAGGGTGATGCGTCGTCTATTTGCTTGCCCTCTCTTTTGTTTCCTTTCCCTCACCTGTAACTTTTCAGCTTGTTGTGCTAACTTATTGATTTTTTCGAAGTGCTCTTTTTGTTTCATTGGTAATTGGGATTTTACTTTTTGCGTCCGACGGGTTTGTTGTACTGATTCCGCTGTTTCTATGTTGTTTTTTTACAAGTTGCATAAAATTTTTATTAAGATATATTTAAAAAAATCGGAAATTTTACACTTTTTGACTCTAAGTTGACAAAAGGAGTATAAAATATACGGCGTTGTCGCTTGGGAGTGCTCCACTTGGTATATCTTCCTTCCAATAGGCGCTTACTGTTCGCATAGATTTCTCATGCCATTCACCAACCCTACTCTGGCTCGGAACCTCTGCATGACCATCCAGACGAAAGTGTGTGCGGAACTCTCTTTGAACAGACTTTGAGCTTCCTTCTTTCATACACTAGGCTGCGCAAAACGCATCCTGCTCTGGCTAGAACACCATCTCACCCTAAACTAGAAATTTTTAGGAATAACGATTTTTGGAGCAACCGGGAGAAAAAGTGAAAGATTGGCGAAAAACTTTCCCCACTTAGATAACACGGAAGCTCCAGGGAAGTCGAATGCAAAAGTTGGCTCTACCGGAGAATGGGTATTATTTTTATACCTTGGTCCTGCCCCTGTTGTTTTAGACCCTTCTAAGCATTTATAATACGCTAAAAACGATAAGAAAGAACTATTTTCCACACTTTCTCGACACAGAAAGCCTTTTTTTGGAAACTCGAAAATTTCCCTATATAGAGTTGGGGGACCAAGGCAAACAACCTTATAAATGGCATTTTTTGACCCCAGATACTACACTTAGGCATACAACTAAGCATTGGGCTTGGGATAGGCCATCGTATATCAGCCGAGACTCAGCGTATACAGTCAAACCTGGATAAGCCGACACCCCTGAATTCAAAAAAATGTGTTTGTGGCATTGTGTTTTTGACCTATGCTCTGCTAGTGTCTTCTGGGCATCTTGTATATCAAAATTTAGCTTAGATTCTAGGCTACGTTTTGGTATATAACATGCCCAGAAGACACCAGCGAAACATAGGTCAAAAACACAATGCCACAAACACATTTTTTTGAATTTAGGGGTGTCCGCTTATCCAGGTTTGACTGTACCCTGTTCACCTATGTTTAGTGGTTCACGCAAAACAGGGTATACACTGGAGCTCGGCTAATGTACGATGGCCTACCCTAAGTCTAAGGCTTAGTTGAATGCCCAGCTGTAGTATCTGGGATCAGAAAATACCAGAATTTACAAAGTTGTTTACCTTGCTCCTCCCCCCTATGAATAATATTTTTTTATATAGTTTCTAGCGTATTACAAATACTTAGAAGGGTCTAAAACAACAGGGAGGTGGACCAAGCTATAAACTTGGTGCCCATTCTTTAGCAGAGCCCAAGAATTCGTTTTGGAAGAGAATAGTGTCGGAAAAAAGGTATGGTCGATTGAGATGGGCCGAATTTCTTGAGCCACTCTATATTCTTCCAAAAAAAAAAAAAAGATTTAGGATCAAAATGATTTGGGTAGAGTCTGAATTTGAGTATGGTCGGGGGATGGGGACTGAATGTGAGATGTTTGACCCTATGAAAACAAAAGCTACTATCAACATTTTTTGTTTGCCCTTTTTGTAACACTATGAATCGCCAGAGTCGGATGACATGGATTTGCTACTCTGCCCGCATCGGTGCTGCCCCCTTCCTCTTCTTTTTATTGCTAATCAATAGATTTAGAATAAAGTCAACCGATTTCCCTTAGTATTTTTTCTTCACTCTATTTGTGTAGGAGTCAGCAAGCAAGTAAAAAAAGACCAACAGCGCACCACGAAGGAGATCCGTTTGGCAGCAGGAATGGGTGGACATAGCCCGCATGATGATACATTTTCTGTTGTCCTATTTGTGAACATGTGCTTGTAGCTGAATAAATTTGTGCGAAAAAGGCTATGTTTTTTTTTACTGGACAGTGCAAAAAAAAAGCCTCGATACCATTTTGCATCTCAGGAGTAAATCGGTATGGTGTGCATGACACCACCATCCAACGGATGCTCGCAAGTTTTATTGCTGAAGTACAGTCGAACCTCGTTAAACTGGCACCCCTAATTCAAAAAAATGTGTTTGTGGCATTGTGTTTTTGACCTATGTTTTGCTGGTGTCTTCTGGGCATGTTATATACCAAAACGTAGCCTAGAATCTAAGCTATGTTTTGGTATATAACATGCCCAGAAGACACCAGCAAAACATAGGTCAAAAACACAATGCCACAAACACATTTTTTTTTGAATTAGGGGTGCCAGTTTAACGAGGTTCCATATTTCGACTTTCCCCATGAGACCAAGCCTTGAGGTCGGTGATAGAGAAGTCTTTTATTTGAGAACCTTGTTGGCTCTGCTGTATTATAACACCCTCTCCCCCCAAACCTCCAAATGTAACCGCCAGTAAACACATGTACCTTCCACCTTAGCCATTTTTAGTACTCTTCTTTTGAGTCTGTCCTTTGCAGTTAAGGCAGTTTCTTCTGCAACCCATTTGTGCAACTTTTTAGCCCTTTTTTGCCCTTCTACTTTGTTTTTCTCACTGGACTATGGCAAAAAAGGCTTGAAATGCATTTATTTCTCCAGAATCTTGCTTGGATTCATCTCACAGGTAAGTCTGTGCGCGCATCTATAACTCTCAAGCCTCCTACGTCCCCTTACAGGGCCTGGGGTCTTGGTGTTGAGATGTGCACACACCTATACCTGAGAGAAAAATTACTGGAGAAGCAGCTTTGGATGCATGAAAATGGCATGCATGCGGTAGAGCCCAGTTGACAAAGCTATGTTCTAGATCTTCTCCTTTTCTGAGTGGGCCCTCTTTACAAATTGGCCCCTTAATTGTCCCTTCCCCTCCCTATACAGCCCTTAATCCTTTCAAAAATAGATTAAAAAAATGCTTCCTATATGGTCAATGTACCTAGAAAGACCAAACATTTTTTGGAGGCGTATTTTTTGCGGGGGCGTGTAGTACCATCTGTTTATCCTATGCACGCAGGAGTTGACTTTGGCGTCGAACCGATTAAATACGCCTGGAAATAAGTAAAAAAAAAATCCTATGATATAAGACCTTTCTATCACCAAGGACCCGTCAGAGATTTCTTCATGGTGTTTGTCTTTTTGCTTCAGAACACTTGCATATAATTGATTGAAGGTAACTTAAAACAAGACTACAGTCAAACCTCGATATAATGGACCTTCGATGTAACGAACATTTTGGCTGGTCCCCAGGAGTTCGTTATATCAAGGTTTGACTGTATAATAATTGGTGTAACATTTAAAAGCGGATTATAAGAAAGAGGAATAAAGTATATAGAATATAATGGAAGAAACCGGTCTTTTTATTTACAATCAACCCTGGATAACTGGGCCACCCAGGGACTAGGCTTTGAGTGGCGAATTATGGAGGATGCCCAGTTGCCTAGGTCCATTCCTCGATAAAACCACTTCTAAGGCTTTTCTTAAAGAGGGCTGCACTTGGTATGCTCTTATTCTTTTAGCACCAAACCAGCAAAATCTTGCGAAAAGCTATTTTAGTCTAACAGACAGAAATTCAAACCCAGAAAGAAGCAAGAAAAAAGGCGGCCAAAAAATGGGCCAAGCACTTGCTGGCGAGGAAACTGAGTGATTGGCGGAGTGTTCACAAAACTGGGTATGCAAGTTCACCGGCTTGCGCCTTTGCATACCCAGTGGTCTTTGTGCATCCCAGCATCTCCACATTAGTGGTGGATGACGAGAAAGGAGTGTAGTTAGAGAGTTGTTCCCACTGCTCCTCTTATTTCATCTTGCTGCTGCTGTATATACACATACGCCACAATAATAAGTCTTTATTCTTTCTCCTGCTGCATCTTTGCTCCATCCCTCCTTGCCTCCCTCCTCCTCCTCATTACCAATCAACAACACTGAAACAGAGATTAATTTTACTTGTTTGAGAAAAGCTTTTTACTTGCCTCCTTGCTGCCCCATTCCTATGACAATGCTAGCTTACTCCTAGTTTGCACCTTTTTTGGAGAGTTTGTTTGGATGATGTCATTTTTCTAAATTTTTTTTTTATTCAATTTCTGGTTTTTGAGTGCTGGAGAAATATGCTTGGCATTTTGTCCTGGTTATGCATGCAATTACTTTTTTGTCATCCTGCTTACTTACGGCTGTACACCATAATTTACGCGAAAATTTGTTACGAGGTACATTTGTTACGCGGTCACTTTGTTACGCCACAGCAATTTGCATATACTCATTTCTTAAAAGGATTTCTTTATTCTGAGGCACCGCAGTAGGCAAAAAGACCTCAGGAATCCAAATCTGAAAACAGAATGTCAAGAAAAGGCTTGGTTGCTGAGATATGATCAAAACTAGGAGAAAAAAAGGATAAAAACTAAGTTTGCAGCTGGCTATGATCATATCTCAGCAACCGAGTCTCTTTTTGAAATTCTGTTTTCAGATTTGGATTCCTGAGGGTTTCTTTGCCTACTGGAGAAGAAAATTTTTTTTTAAAGTTGTTTTCCTGGCTGTCCACCATAATTTACGCGAAAATTTGTTACGAGGAACATTTGTTACCCGGTCACTTTGTTAAGCCACAAAAATTTGCATGTACAGTCGACGCCCGATTTAACGGACCCCGAATCCAATTCGATTTGGTTGGTTTTCAATGAAATTCACTAAGAATGACGCTCGATTTAACGGACGGCTGAGCCCGGTCCCTTGGAGTCCGTTAAATCGAGCGTCGACTGTACTACAAAAAGTCAACTTATGGCGCTACTGTGTTATATAACCCCCAGAAGCTTACATCCATCCCCCCCCTCAAAAAAAAAAAATTATATAGGCTTACCAGCATTTCGTAACTTTTCTAAGTCGAAAACTTGCGAGGTCGTATATTTGCGGGCTCGCTGACTAGGTAGTATTTTCCAGAGAAAGTGCTTCTGTGGTGAATTCATTAGCTCGTAATTTTGAAAGTAGTAAAACCCATCAATTATCTTTACTACAATATATTAATTTACTACAATGTATATAATTTTCATGAAAGTCAGCAATTTCGCAAATTTTTGTGGCGTAACAAAGTGACAGCGTAACAAATGTTTTTCGTAACAAATTTTCGCGTAAATTATGGGTACACTGGTGTATACTGGTGTACAGCCGTTGGTCAGCCACGTAGAATAGAATGCAACTAATTACCACCTTAAATGGAAACGATTAATTTGTTTTTGGCGTATTGTTTTACCTGGTTATATGACCGCTGTCAATTCTAATCTCACAATCAACAAATTATCAACAGTTATATTCTTTACAGATAAGTCGATTTTGTGAACACTGGTCCAGCAAAAATATAAAGCAATTGGCCGGCGTTCACTCAGCAAAGCGCGTATTAGATGAAAATGGCGCAGAATATGTACAGAGTCGGAGGTGATTTAAGCCTATCTTTTACTTCTGTTATTATCTTAGAAGCCTTAACTGTTTAGACTACGTGTATTTTGAGGTGTATCCGTCTTCTCCCTATCAGGTATTTTGATGTCAAAAAAGTAGGTTGTTTAAATTCAACTTTGTTTTTTAGATACGTCGAATCGAAGAATTGAACAAGGTAAAAAGGATCATTACATATTTTTCTTCTGGCTTCTTCGATTTATGCGTTCTATTTTAAGACAATTCATGGTACAGTGGAAGCCAAGGTTATTTGCTTTTATCGTCGGAGAGATCTGCCTCAGTCACTTCTAAAAATCGCTGATCAAGCTGAAAGGCAAAACCAAATATGTAAGTGCAGTGTAATAAAAGTCAAATCAAACACCTACTAAGCACTTGTCTATTTCAGTATCCAGGCCAAAGCGAAGTCTCTTGTCGCGCAGCACACTCGCATCTACCTCAAATGGCGGAGAACTGAAGTCCGAAGTCAAAGAAAACGGCTTAGACTCAGTCATAGATGGGATCAAAACACCGGAAAACGAGGAAAGTGCTCATGATAAAGGTAAACAAGTGTTTGGTCTCATATCTTTCAACTTGTAAGTTTATTGCAGATAAAGACCAGATGTATAAATCAGATGTAAAAAAAGAAAGAAGTTTTGGTTTCGCCGGTCTTCCGCTAGGTGCGGACAGGCTTTCTTCAGAACAGATTCATGCACTCCGTCAGCGTGAACTTTTCCTTAGTCGACAAATAGAAACTTTGCCGGCTACTCAAATCCGAGGCAAATGTGCTGTAGTTATACTCAATGAGGTCGAGACCTGCGATATGTACTTGGAAAGAGAGGTTCGTGATGTTTGAATGGTTATGAAAGTATTGGTAGTAGTATGCGTCAAATTTGATATAGTAGACCAATCGTTTTACAGGATGCATTCTTCTACTCTTTGGTCTACGATCCGAGTAATCACACACTTCTGGCAGATAAAGGCAAAATCGAGATGGGTGATAGACATCAAGCCGATATTCCAGATATGCTGGTTGAAGCCAATTGCTCATCGAGTGATCAAGGAGAGTGTGAGGACAATAAAGAGAATGGGTACTAGTGAATTTGCAAATTTTGTATTCCTTGGCTTTTGTATTTTCAAACTTTTTTAAGTGAGTTAATGGTTGTGGAGGAAGACGATGACCAGCAACGCCGAAAAAAATCAAGCTCAGCGATGAATGGCGAGTCGGTGCAAGCTACTGACAGGGAATCAATTGTATACCATCCACATCACAGCCTCACAGACCGCGACATTGATCAATTTCTTATTATAGCCAGGTCAGTGAGAAATTATTGTGGTTGAAAAAGCCCTCAATGGTAACACACTAAGATTAATTTTTGTTTTCATCATTCGATTCCTAAAGAAAGTGCAGCTTAGATGGCTATTTTCTAATTTTTAAAATATACCTGAGACGTTCATATTGAAATTGTGAATTTCTTCCCAGAAGTCGAAATCTAGGATGTGCCTTTTAGTTGATGTTTCTAATGCCGTGCTCATGTAAACAATTATTAAATGAGATTGGGCCATTTTATCAGAAGTAATTTTCGCCGTAAATTTACTTTTTGCTGATTTCGGTAGCTTTTTTGAAAAATTATGGGGCAAAAATATTTTTTTTTTCTTTTGGCAATGTAAGTTATCTTAGTAATGTTTTAAGAGCTGTCGGCACATTTTCTCGAGCACTCGACAGTTCGTCTACAATGAAACTACCTTCCCTGCATATGACTGCTTCGGCTGCTTCTCGTGATGTTACTGTAAGCTAGAAGATAACATAAGAAGGAAAAACTGGTATTTTCAGCTTCTCCATGCAATGGCTCTTCTACATCAGGCGCATTATGATATTGGACAGGTAATGTGATGATTATTTATCATCTTAAATGAAATCTTTCAATGATTTCAGGCGACGAAGTATTTGGTTCCTCCACCTAGCAAGCAGCATTACCCGTTAGATGCAGACAAGGTTACGTGTCACAACACTGTTAGTTTGGGTAAGTTTTTGGTTTAAAAATTTTCAAGTGTCAAAAAAGCCGAGATTTTCGGTCAATAGAGCCAGACCCGAAGCCAAAATTGGCCGGTTGAATTGATTTCTAATTAAGAAAAAATATCTGATATTAGCTTTAAATTGGTATATATCTAGTCATTCTCATGTTGATTACTTTTTGTCTTAATTGTGAAAGCATTAATCTATTCGATTGTACGATTAATGCTTTTTTACATTTTTTTATTTTCATGTTTAATAAAAGTTAAAATAAAGTTAAATTTTCAGGTGGTCCTATTTTATGCAGGTTGGTCGTGTAGTGTCATTATCATTTTAAACCACAAAATAATTTTCAATTGAATAATTTCAGAGACCAGTTAGAAGAATGGTCGGCTTCTGAAGCAACTTTATTTGAAGATGCTCTGGAAAAATATGGCAAAGGTAGTGGAAAAATTTTAATTTTAAAATTGATAATTTGTTCGTTTTTCAGATTTCCATGATATTCGGGTGGATTGCCTTCCGTGGAAGTCTATCCGAGATATTGTGGAGTACTACTACATGTGGAAGACCACAGCTCGCTACACCGACATGCAGAAAAGCAAGATTGCGGAGCAAGAGAACAAACTAAAACAGGTCTACATCCCCAGCTACAACAAAGCCAACCCTAATTTGGTAGGACCTCAAAATCATACTCAGGAGATGGTTAAGAGTGCTTTGGCTTGTGAAAGCTGCAAGGTAGTTTCTGCCTCTAAGATTTTTTCTTTGTCAATAAGTTTTAATCAGGCGGATGAGTCCACTCAATGGTATGCTTGGGGACCTGCCCATCTTCAGCTCAGACTGTGCAACAACTGCTGGACTGTGTGGAAGAAGAGAGGAGGATTGAAACGTGTTCACGAATATGGTTGGCAATTTAGTTAAATTTCAAGCAAACTAGGCCTAGAAATATCAAAAAGAATTTAATAAATTCCGCACAACGGCAAGAGATCCTTGAGATCCCTTTAGGCAGGATACTAATCGATACAAATTTATAAGAAATGTACTTGTTTTTGACTAATTTACTTATTTTCACGTATTATTTGCAAGAAGAGATTTTTTTATATAAATTTTATGTTTAATTTTTTGTGTGGTCTATCATACAGTACGCTTTATTTGGTATTCTCTGATTGTTTGCTTTTAGCATGCAATAATTCGAACAAAAGTATGCGAAGAAATTCTGGTTTATATGCCAGGGCGGCGATGATTTTCGCGCGCACTACATCTCCTGCAATGTTGAGGTCAGTGATTATTTCGATTATTCATTTTGTTATAGGATAAAGCTTATAGATAAATTCGACTTCCATGTGCAAAATGGCAATCAAGATCCATAAAAAAAGCAGCATGCAAGCCAACAAAGGGCAAGCCAACCGAAAACTTGTTGAAGAATGATGTATTGTCAGAGACTATTAGGCATTTGGATTGCGAAAATATGTTTAAACACTTTGGTGTTGTTCTATAATGCGAATAAAGAATTCAGCTACAAAAGAGCTGAGAAGATATATGAGCGGGCGGTTGAGAGATTGTCTGTAAATGCTTTGTGTGCTTTGTTGACGTTTTTGTTTGCTTTCGATGCGCGTTTCTACTCACTATTGTGTTCAATTTCATGCTTACACCTGAAGATGAACAGCGAGGTGACGAAGAAGTCAGTTTGTTCTGAGACTCAAGCGAATACGAGTAGAAACATGATCTATCTATTCAGCGGAAAGTTTAACCGTCTCAGGCGTCTAATAAATATCTTCATATGTTCATAATATTCAAGTCTAGAGCCGAATAAGTCCAGTTTTTCTCACATGTAAGGGCGTTTAGGATACAAATATTTATCTCAGGATAAATACCTTACAGGCTTCAGATGATCTGAAAAACGGGTAATGGACCATATTTGCTTATCTTTAGCTCACCAGCACATGTGCATAAGATCTTCCGTTGCATACGATATTTTGTCTTTTGAGAAACTCGTACTTTTTGTCTAAAAACGAAAACCCAAAATGTATTATTCGGAATTTTCATACTAAGTCTTCAAAAATAATAACTTTAATCCTTCTTTTGCAGAAAGCTACGATCTTGACGGTGCCACAGATATGAACCAAGCTGGGGGACGGCTTGCGGCCAATGCTGCCAGTCGAGCAGCTCAATCTGTTGGTTTACATATATGTTTTCTTACTGTTATCTAATAATTTTGCAGCAGCAAAGAGGCTCTACCTCAAATTCTTCTCGAGGCGCCCCCGGCCAAAGTATCTCCAACAAAACTCCTCAACAAATTGCCAACCCAGTCATGTTTGGCAATAAAAGCAACAGAGTCACCTTCTACCTGAACACAACCTTACAAGCTCGTATTGCTAGGAGGTAGGCTTATTATACTTTGTGATGATGTGATTAGAAGTTTTATTAAATACCTTTTTTAGGATGGCGCCAAAAACCGTTCTAGTAAGTGTTTGTTTTTTCAATTTTTTTTTCTAAATTTGTAATATTTAATTAATATAGAATGTGAAAAAAGCTGCTCGGTCCCCCTTCAAACCTATTGATGGAAAGGAGATTCAAAAAACATGTAAGTTTAACATTGCTTTTTTAAAAACAGAAAATCCACTACAGAGTGATTTAAAAACTAAATATAACAAATCATCTAAACCTACAGTTAGACCTACACCTTCAGTTAAACAACCGAACCAAGTGGATGCCCACTTGGTGCTTTTTTTTCTTCTTATTTTCAGCTTCTACTACCCTTTTTAATAAAAATTAGGGTATTCTGAAGAAGGTTTGACAGGAGTGAATTAACGTTTTATAAAGTATTTTTTGACCTTTCGAAAAAGCTGAGAAATATTCTACAAAACGGTTATTCACCCTTGTTAGGCTAGGTAGGCCAGCCTAGGTTGGCCGAGACCCAGCCTATACCCTGTTTGACCTAGGTTTAGTGGTTCGCCGCTAAAAAATAATTTGGCAACCGTGGCGACTTGGGCGAGGCGAGTTGGACCCTGGGCGAGTTGGGTGTCGTCCCTTTTCCACCACCATGTTTTAAACAGTGCCAAACCTTGCTTATAGATAATTTGACTAATAAATTGACGTGACTGTAGACTACACCAAGAACTTGAATGAAGTGCTGCGAGTGGCCCGTTTGGTGAAGCACGGACAGATGTCTGCCTTTGCAATGAAATATTTGACAGAATTGCACAACAAGCATGGGCTAACCAATGGTTCACCCTGCAACTACATGGTCACTGGCCAACAACCTGTTGGTACCACTGTTGGCAATCGGCGCTAACTAGAAGAGAGCAAAAAGTCTACTCTTCTTCTTTTCTATTCCACCAATAAAAGCCTTACACACATAATAGCTGAGGAAATTGAGCAAGTAATGCCGCTGTGTCAAACCCCTATTACTATGTTGACCTGTTTTACATTGACTGATTACTGTCGCTATTCTTTGGTCTTCCTTAAATTTATTGGGTTGGTTGATTTTGTTAGTGTTTGTTGTATCATTTGTTATGTTTTTTGTTCTCTCTTAACCATAATGTGTAGACAATGGTTTTTGTTCTTATTCTCTTGCTCTCACCCGTTTTTTTGCAAGCTACATGTGTTTTTTTGCAAATAAAGATACCGTTAAGTGTGATTTGGTTGGAACAAGAAAAATATACGATTGCAAAAATGATCTTGAAATTTTTTATTATAGGAGATCCCAAGAAATTTTACTCTTGGTTTGATTATCCGCGTTTTTTCAATTGTCTTTTTCATGGCTGTTTTCATGACTGATATAGGCGTATAGCCTATCGATGGAAAGATCTCTTCTTCCTCTTTCCAACGAGTGGTTGACTGTTTGTTTGTGACGAGAGAATATAGTGTGCACACTACAAAATATATGAACACGGGTTTTAGGGGTTTGAAATTGATAGATATTATTCACAGTTTGGTACATTCTTTATTTCATCATTATTCATCATTACTTGATTATTTTGTTTATCCCTGACCATGGGACGCCTAATCACATCAAATTTTGCTATGTTATGCTCATCCACTTTAAAAGGGATAGTAAGCCGCTGATTCATTCCGGGATGTGAGCATGGAAAGGCGATAATTGGGCATATTGACCCCATATTGCTGCCAGGGTGATGAGAGCTATTGCGGACTATGGCTGGAAACTCCTGGAACATCCCCCATACTCAGCAAAGAGAGCTGCAACTGACTTCCACGTCAACAGGTCAATTTCCAACAGTCTACAGAGATAGATGTTTGATGATTTTGAACAAGTTGTGGAGACAGCGAAGGTTTGGATTGCCTCCAAGGACACCCATTTCTTCTCTAGGGGAATCGACAAGTTTCCAGAGAGATGGCAGGCAATCATTAATACAAAAGGAGAGCTTCTTAAAGAATTTTATTCCACAGTTTGGCACAACAGTAATGCCATACAATATTGTCGAAACTCTGAAAGTTTTGACTCTGAGAAGACTTCGACTGCAGAGTGACTTAGGCCAAGGAAATTTTGGCGCGAAGGAATTTTGTCCGTGTCCGCTATAATAGTTCCCTTATACCGGCTTCCGTAGACAAAGGTATAAACAAAAAACACGTTGTTACAAAAAACAAAGAACATCAATAGTAAAAATGTTTAAATATGAGTATTAAAAGGGCATCAGCATAATGCAAAACCAAGGGTACTATTTGGTTTAAAATGTTGGTTACACGCACAAGCCATTATATGTTTTATTGACAGGGTAGGGCGACGTTCACAGCAGACGGTTGTAGCCTCTTCCAAAAACTGTCCTAAAATATTAAGTTACTGCCAAACACTTCTAATCAGACTCCAAAAAGGTTATAAGACACCTGTACAAAAGTGCGGAAATTGCTCCGCCCAATAAGGGCCCGGCCCAGTATATATAGTGCATTGTCCAGACGATGGATTTGTCATTTACTGCACTGAACAACATCTGAAAGCTGTTTTATTACATCTTACAGACAAATAAAAAAGCACCGCAGCCACAGAGGGTCCAAAGCTTCTAGCCGGATTCATTGAAGCGCCAGTGATTGAGCCAGCACCAAAAACGTCCAGAGTCACTGTCATTCCAATTGCTAAAAGTGGTCTCCATACTTTCTCAAATATAACTAGGGATCTGTTGCAGGGGAAAGAGGGTTTAAGCTTTATTAAATTTTTAGGGCGTTTGAGCCTGCGATTAGGCATTACCATTTTAAAGCTTTTTACAGCAGCAAAATATGCAAGGCGCATTCGGCGAAGATATATGGCTGCTTCACAGCCATATATCTTCTTACAAAATGTTTAGATTTATCAATACCCTTTACCCCACCCTTCCTTTCAATCATACTCTATAGGTTATTTACCTTTTTACCAATCTCTTTATTCCACCCCATCATTTACCGATACTTTTTAGGTTATTCACCGTTACATGCGTACTCTTCCGGTTACCCACCCTTACATGCGCACTCTTTCGGTTACCCACCCTTACATGCGTACTCTTCCGGTTACCCACCCTTACATGCGTACTCTTCCGGTTACCCACCCTTACATGCGTACTCTTCCGGTTACCCACCCTTACATGCGCACTCTTTCGGTTACCCACCTTTACACCCATACTCTTTGGCTTACTCACTCTTAACCCATAAATTTTCGGTTACCCACCTTTACACCCATACTCTTTTGGTTAAACACCTTTACACCCATACTCTTTTGGTTAAACACCTTTACACCCATACTCTTTCGGTCACCCACCCTAATTAGAAAAAGGAAGATGAGACCTTTCCATTGGTAGGCTATACGCCTATATCAGTCATGAAAACAGCCATGAAAGAGGCAATTGAAAAAACAGCCCATAATTATTTCTCAAGCCAACACAACCAACCTAGAGGTGCCAGACTATTTTCATTAGTATCCACAGCGCAAGTGAGAACCGTTTGCACCAATATAGCTGTAAGCACGACTTCAACAATTAGACCCTAGGCATTTATTGTTGAGAAAAAGTATAAGCGCAAACAGCCTTACTTGGTACCAATGCTCATCTTTTGTTAGCTGCCAGATAGTTGCACCGCCAACAATAGAGTCTAAAAAATGACAAGTAAAACTTCTAAGTAAGCAAGACTTTGGTGGTAACCGTATTCCATTTGAGTAGTAACCGCCTAAACTACACCAAATTTTTTTTTACAGATCCTGTGGCACTCAACCAACCCGAACAAGAAGAGATCCTGCAAAACTGCCCAGTAGCTGAGCCAACCAGTAGGGAATTACAAGCAAAGGGTGAATTTTTCCTGTAAACACTTTTTCGTTTTATTTTTAGAAAGTTTTTTAAGAAATAATTTCGAAAAGGTTACCCGCCAAAGCAATGCCTAAAATGTATGACTTACAAAAAGCTTTAAAGATGTACCGTATAGAGTTCTATATGTGCTCGACCGACTCCCGAAAAAACTTTGCCTTGGTCCCCCTGTTGTTTTTTTAATTTTCAAAAGTTTTAGAACAACTCTAGAACAGGCACCCCAGTCAACTTCAGAACAGAACCCGAATTCTGTTTTTAGATTCAGATTGCTGAGCTCTTTTTGCCTATTGTAAAAAATAAAAAAAAGAGCCTTTTAAGGGATAGAGCGGAAAATTTACTCCACACGGCAGATTAAACTTACTACATGTGACAGCTGGATTGAAATGAGCACCACTAAAAATGGGATTAAAATTTGTCTTGAGCACTTAAACAGACTAACTATTAACCTAATGTGACCAAACGATGCAACTAGCACAAATATGGTGAGACCGTGAGCGAAGGCAGCATGAATTATCGCCTAAATTTAAGCATAAAGTTTTTAGATTATAACAACCAAAGCCTTACATTTTCACTAGACGATTTCAAGGCAGAAAGAGAACCTAAACAAAAACAGTAGGGTTGTCGGCTCGGTCGGCTGAAAAATTCGGCTTTTCGGTGCGAATGACCGAAAATGTCGGCC
This sequence comes from Subanguina moxae, assembly GCA_000981365.1. Taxonomy (NCBI): domain Eukaryota; kingdom Metazoa; phylum Nematoda; class Chromadorea; order Rhabditida; family Anguinidae; genus Subanguina; species Subanguina moxae. The sequence goes on along the minus strand of BBSZ01011237.1, from coordinate 123 downwards.
GACAAGACTAAGTTATTTTGGGATCATAACTACAGTCAAACCTGGATAAGCCGACACCCTTAAATTCAAAAAAAAGTGTTTGTGGCATTGTGTTTTTGACCTATGTTTTGCTGGTGTCTTCTG
>BBSZ01011227.1:0-14713 GCA_000981365.1 Subanguina moxae | reverse complement strand
ATAGGAGCTGTATCCTTGCGGGATATTGTCTCCGGTTTCCTAGTAACTCCGGCGAACGGTTCCAATAAGTCCATGTATTTAATAAATGTATTGTTGTATCTTTAATTCAAATATTGTGTTTTGTCTTCTCTCCCTCTTTCATTGTGTTGTCTTTTAAAATGCTACTTCTAAAATTAAGTGGGGAGATGTTGTGAGGAATTATTTGAAAACGGTTTTGTCTCGAATGGAATTCGGTATAACTCGATGGTATTACTTCCTTCGATATGGTATTGTGGGTATTGTGTGAGATTAGCGTGATTGTGATTGTATTCTGTTTGTTGTGTAATAAATTGTGTTCCGTTAAATTATCCATTACAACATTTCTAATTTTGATGTCTCCGTTCACAAAAGTTAGTAGAATACATTCCTTTCATAATCGTAAATCAACTCAAATCTACCCATCGCAATGCCGTGCTACCTTGGTTACTTCTATTTCTAGTGACACAAGTGCTTATAGTCATCCAGCTTTTAAGCTGTCTGACAATACTATCTCTAGTTCTAGTTCTACATTAAGTGATCCAAGATCGCTTACCAGCACGTTAAAATCTAGTTCTTACTCCAGGTTTCATTCACTTGAGAACATTCGTAATTCGATTCCTAGGCCTAGTTCTAGAATTGTAATTACCACTGGCCAGTTTAATTTGCACCTGGTTATATTGGGAGAAGCCTCCCCTTCTTTTCAGGATTCCGGATCGAAGGATGTCGAAGGCAAACCAATGTACTCCAAAGACTCGCCCCACTGTCATCCGTATTGTTCCGTTCCATCGCCTCCAGTTCACGTCTCCTCCACTGCGCACGGTAACGCTTTTAACTGATTTTTAGGTGATACAACCAGTAGTGCAGGAACACGACCTCTTCTCCAGATGCGGACAATGAATGATGAGGAGTCAAGTCGAAGATCAGTCTCAATCGCCAGGTTTGAGGAGAAAGAATTAATTTCCCCAGTTATCGTATCCAGTTTTCATGTGCCGACGGAGAACACTCCAGAGGCTTGTGTATGTTCCGCCAGGTCTGTACCTGTACCTACTGGGTGCACTAATAAAACACCAGCCATAAAGAAGGGCTAGCTAAAAGTTACATTCTAATAGAATTTCGAGAAATATTAGTAAGATAAAACTCAAAACACAGGAATTTTAATGTGATTCTCAGCAAGAATTTCCTCATACCGGCTTTTAGCTATTTATTCATTTGCAAGTTAAACAAGAATTGCACTACAACAACTGGGAAATAATTTAATTCTACAGAATGTGCGCTGGAATTTTTCCTTAACTACTTAAGTAGGAAAAAAGCAACATACCAAACGAAAATTGTGCTAAAATATATTTTTTCAACATACTCACTCCATTTTAACATATTTTTTGAAAATACAGCCTGGTCATAATATTTAAGAGTATCTATTTGCTGTATAACTTCAAAAAGCATTTACTGTTTCCAACGATGTTTATTGATGTCAGAGAGTCTCTGAGACTGTGTGTTTATTTTGGTATATACTTTGCTTCTTTTTTAATTCAAGTGCTGTGCACAATGTTTTTAAGTATTGTGCCCCTAAATTGACTTGTCACAGTGTAGATAACTTGATTTAATACATAACCAAAAACCTTTAGTTTGTGTATCATGCCTTGTCCAGCTATGCAACTGTAAGCCAGCTAGAATAAATGGTGAAGCAAAACCATTTAAATCACTGGTGATTATTTAATTTTTTTACATATTATTGTAATTATCAACGTTCTACAGAGCCCGGAGCAAAGGCATCAAGAACTAGTGAGGCGGACAATTCAACTAAACGATATGTTTGAGTCAGCCAGAATTCATGACCGATTCGAGAAGCAGAGGAGAGAAGCTAAAGCACCCGACTCATCTGCCATTATTGATCCAGATGATGGTGTCATCTCACATATGAGATATGGAAGAAGGAGATGATAGACTTTCTGACTGTCGCAACATATTCGTTTTGGATTTAGTTTTAGATTCACTTTGATAGATTAGATTTTTGTATGTAATAAATTATACAGAAATTAACTGCAAAAGTATTGAAATGCAGTCTTTTAGACATGACAGAAGCTAATATAATAAATGAAAAAAGTAAGTGGAAGTTTTTACATATTTATAATTTTTTGACTCTACTGGATTATAACTCTCCTTAAATGTAACTGCCACAAAATACGTATACTATTTGCCCCTAGCCATTTTTAGGGCCCTAAAAACGGTAAAGTGAGTCGTTTTGGGCCGGTCTTTTGCGGTTAAGGCAGTTTTTTCTGCAACCCATTTGTGCAATTTTTTCACCCTTTTTTGCCCCCTTTTACTGAAAAAATTTCTTTGAGTACTAACGCAGTAAGTAGTTAGGTGAATAACCGAAAAATTCCAGAGCTATTTGGATATAAATTTTGCAAAAATGCAGTTAAATAAACTGAATAATTAGTCATGATTTGTCATAAATGGATAGATTTGTCTAAACCATGTAAAAAGTTTTTAACTTATTCTATATTATTTTATGGAGTTAGTCAACTACTTTTAAGGGTTGCTGACAAAATGCAGACGGAGATAATACAGCCTTACACATTACTTCATTGCCTTTGTAATCTGTTTTACCAGACAGGTGTTGTAGATCTTGGATTTTTCAGTTTCAACAAAAAAAGCCTGTTCCTAACCAAGTTCTGATCCTTTATTTTTTTAACAGCAAATGACTTTGTTAGAGACCGCGAGAGTGATAAACAAAAACAGCGAGATGGATACGACTAAATTCTTTCTTTTTTGAACAATTTTCCAGCTTTCAATCCTTCAGACATTTATTTGCAAATTTCTAGGAACAAGGACCATTTTAAAAGTCCAAATATCGTAACATTAACAATCTTAAAAACCAAGAGAGCTAATAAGGCAATGAAATAATGTGTATGGCTGTATTATGTCAGTATTATGTCCACACAGTCAGAATTAGTTTTTTCCTGTTCCACTAATATGTCGTCAATGATCTCTTCTTTATTATCATTTTCTATAATTTCTATATTGTCATCTTCGACAACCCAGTCCTCATATTTACTCTCTTCATCACTGCTTGAGGAGGAAAAAGATGAGCTTTCGCTGAAAGTCACTTGACAAGAAGATTTTTTCTTGATTCTCCTCCTTTTTCTGTCTATAGCATAATTATTCCACTTGTTATAGTTGCTTTTTATAATCCCTGTCATTGGGAATTGACCTCTTGCCTGAGGTCTATAAGACCCCATTTCAGAGTCCACGGTTATTTTCCCACTAAACAGGGTTTTGATTCTCCAATTTCGAGGTCTTTCAGGGTGTTCTCCATCGGTATCAGGGTTATCAATTGTTGACTTAGGATTACAATAGCTCATTTCACGCAGCTTGACATCTTGAGAAAATTTAGGCAAGAAGGCATGCTTCTGACGCTCTTCATTGCAGCTGGTACAAAACTGGCAATAATTATTGTCCAAATCATTGCAAGCTTCAATTGAATTGCTTCTTCTGAGTTTTTTGTAGAAACGTGTAGTACCCTCCCAGCTGGATGGACTGCAATGAACTCTCTTTGGAGCTTCTGGATATTGTTCTTTCTGGCAGTGATCACGCTGCTGGTGGTGGTTGAAGAAGGGACGACGACTTTGATGGCTATACCTTGGAGAAGTTTCAACAGGAGCTGGGGTACGATATTTTGAACGATGGTATGACAAGCAGGGCCGATTTTGCTGGTAATAGGAAGGTGGTCCCCTGTTTTGGTGGTGGGTGTTTGGATAACCTATAAAAAATGTCTATTAGTGGTTATGCAAATGCCGAAAAGGGAAGGCATGTCGAAGAAAAAGCGTCACTAAAAATATTCGTTATTTTTCATCTTTTCGTTTTTTTTTTGTTTGTTGCAAAGTGCTTCACAAAGACTACCTATTTAAGGGGTGAAGGGGGGGGGGGTTTTCAAAGGGTGTTGAGGGAGTGTTAGGGCGGTGTTGAGGGGCGTTTGAAAGGGGTCTTAAGGTGGGTGTTAAGTGAGTGCAAGAGGGTACAATATGGGCCCAAAAGAGTAAAATATGGGCCAAGACGCAACGCGCAGCGCTACCCTAGGCTCAGTGTAGAACGCGAGACGTTTCTTTTGCCCAACTAATACTCCTTTCTTGCGGCGGGTACTCTCTAGTACTCTCTAATTGAATTACCTTCTGCCGAATGATGGGAATAAAATCCTCGGCGATCAACCCTTGATTTTGCCATTTTCGTGCTGCAGCTTGCACCAAAGTTAACTAAGTTTGGGATTGTTGTTATAAAGTTAACCTATCTAATAAAATAAATTGTTTAAACACTTGATTATGTTATAAGATAAATGTCAATAAAGATTTATTGGTACACAAAATGCAGCAAATATACAAAACTAGTTATTTTTGGTCAAATGTGAAAAACACAACTTTTGAAAGTTACAGTTTCAAATATTTACAAAGAATTATTCCAAAATTTCGAACTGGTCATCACTGTCAAATTGAGGATCGCCGAAGTCGTCAAACTCTTAAATGTCTAATTAAAGAATATGTAAAAATGTTTTTTTTGCAAAGGACCATTGCCCACAATAAAAATGGCGCACATTTGAAAAGGCGAGGCACATTCCCTCTTTGTTACACCAATTTTGGTAAAAATTAGGGTCGAGAAACACGAATATGCAATAGGTATGGAAAAATTCCTCTAAAAAATGCGTTAGCCTGAGGGGGGATCAAGTAAAGTGTTACTGGAAATTTGTCCAACCTTTTTTAGGTCTAAAAACGAGCTTGCTTGCTTCTTCTCTCTATTTTATTCAGCAAATATCGTATTTATCGTCTTTAAAACATCCCTCTTTTCTTAAATTAACATTTCTTTGTTAGGCTTAGGCTTTAATTTTGTCTTGAGAAATTTTCTTTAGCCAAGTTTCGTTTTTTTCAAGTTTTCCCATGCCTGATTTACATTATCAGTATTCTCCTTTAATAAATAAAAACCTTTAAGTTGAAGGGAGTCGTCATGACCTACATATGGCACAAATTTGGGCCATCCCTTTGGCCGTCTCTCTAAAATTTCAAATAGTGGTGGTGAAGAGGCATTTATGACGGAGGTCTGCAATTCATATTATTAATAATTTTTTAAGTTAGTCAATTTTTTTTCAAAGCTTAGGCTTAGGCTTTAGGCTTAGACTTAGGCTTTTTGTATTTTAGCCCATGATACACTCAATTTAACATAAACATAGATCTAATCTTAAGGATGTATGTTAAATTTAGTTTTTACTGGAGTGGAAATTGATATTGAACTCTAAAAGAAAAATTGAAAAAAGAAAAGTTTTTTATTTGAATCACCCTGAAATAACATACAAGGCAGTTTCGGCGATATTATGAAGAAATGGTATAGTGTGGTCTTTTAAAGCTTGTTGCTATTTTTCATTAGTTTAATGAGAGCAAAAAGTCCAAAAATCATTTAAATAAAAATATAATAACGAATAAAAAAACAAATCGTTTAGAATTTGGCAATGTGCCCAAGCTTCTGGTGTTTTATACTTTTATAATCAAAAAAAAATGAGCATGATAACATCTGAGACAGAGTAAAAAAATTAAAAATCAACCTACATTGAGTCTTTCCAGCAAATCATTGTAGTCATCTTCACAATTACACACAAATGCTAATGCTAGCGAGGGGTCTAGTGCATTATAGTGCATGTTGAGCAAGAAGGGACAGTGGTAGGTGGAGTCATCGAATAAATCTTCACATTTATTTATTCCATTGCTCAACCGCTCTGTTTCGCCTTGCTCATCTTTTGACCTAGCTTCTTGTACCACTTCCATCTGGATGTAGGAGATGCTGGGACTCTGGCAGCAATTGTCTTCCTCGACAAAACTGTCTAAATCTACATCTGGATTTGGTTGCTTGGCATGATCAGTGGAGGCTTCTTTTGTATTTGCCCCTTCTTCTGTTGTAGCATCCTCATTGAGGGCAGTGTGGGTGGACAGAGTCATGCATAGAGTGTCTACAGAGTCCATAGTGATGGATGAGTCGGACAACCGAAAGTCAGAAACAGCCAGGGAAGTAGGTGAGTTTCTGTTGGAGGTGGACACGGATGAGGAGTTGGAAAAAGATAACAATCCTCCAGCCGAAGATGAACATGAAGACTCTTCCACTTCAAGTAGAGCATCTACCCCTTAAAAACATCATTTTGTGTGCTATCAAGGTTATAAAAGTCAATATTTTTTCATTCAAGAGGGGCCATTATAGCAAAGCTATTGTCAAAAACTTTGTAATACCATTAGAAGAAATGACTTCATCCTCTGCATCCAGCAACATATTATCAGTGGTTGAAGAGCAGGAAATGTTGGAAGTGACAGGTAGCGTCTGGTCTAACGCAATATTTTTTTCTATGTGGTCATTTTCCACCTGTGTGCCCACAAACTCTAGGTGGTCACAGACAGAAGTTGGAGATGACGCTGGCATGTTTGCGTTTTCTGCATTCACACTAGTATTCTTTAGTTCCACTGTTTCCTGGCAAGTGTGAGGGTCTAGATAAAGCAGCTAAAAAAATTAGATAGTTAAATTTTGGCTTTAAGACTCGACCAAATAATTACTTTGTCTCCAGCGTTTCCGTAAAAATAGACGGCGTGGTTTGGACGACCTCCGATGATACCTAAATAAGGAGCTACCGTATTTTTTCTAATAGACGGCCATCCCTCGAGGGGGTTGGAAAATAGACAGGTATGCCCATCTATTAGAGAGAATACGGTAATGCGATAAAATAATTGATGCGTTAAAAATGGCTTACCCGCGCATTGAGGCAATTTGAAGAACTCTTGGATAGGTTTTAAATAGCAGTTGTTGATGACTGTAAGCCCTAGTCTGAGGGGCACAATAATGAGCAGGGGGCGATTCCATTTAAGAAGAGGTTCAGTTTCTTCCAATACTGTTTTTTCATGACTATCGGTTTTATCCTTAAAGTTCATTTACTAAAGTTTAAAAGTCCTCTTTGCAAACTTGTAAGAAATTTTTATTATTGTTGAAATAGTTAAACAAGCCTCTGAAAATAAAATGAGGCTTTGTATAAAAACAGTTGCATTAGGTAGGGTGCGAATATGCTTGACGAAAGAACTTAATCACAGCGAAGCGGTCGTTTAAATGCTTTTACTGCCAAAAGATACTTCCTTTTTTGTAGTAACTGTTTGTTTATGTTATCATCATTTTTAGATGAAGATGAACTATTAATCACCTTTTTGCTGTGCTTTTTATAGTGCTTTTTAGTGTTTTTATCTATAAAAAGAAATATAAAAGCGTTAAAGTTACAGATAATAGATTTTGCAATGAATGACGAAAAGTAGTGTCATTCAATTACTGCGTTTCAGCACGAGTCACTAAAGGAATGGATCCTACTAATAACACTTTACAAATGTAAAATATATTTTCAAAGCTTTTGAGCAAAAGATTGCCAAGCATATGTTTTGCTTTTTAAAAAGAAATAAGCAAACCTGTTGAACTGTTTCAAAGTCTAAGTCCTCTTGAGCAGCCATAATCCTTACATCTTCCGATATGAGAATATTGTCCAAGGCAACATGTACAGCAAGTGAAGACCTTTAGTTAAGTACAGTAGAGTCTCGATTTAGTGTAGGCGCTGGGGACCAGAAAAAATATACACTAAATCGAGATATACACTAAATCGAGACTACACTATATCGAGTATATGGTTTACGCAAACCAAGTAAACCCAAATAAAATATACACTAAATCGAGACTCGACTGTACTCATTTGGAATAAAATTAATGCTTTGAAATCTACTCACCAATCGTCATAAACCACCAATTTCTTGAGCACCTGAGCAATTGTGTTTGGTCCCAGCCATTCACCCAAGGCTTTTCCTTCGGAAACACCCATTTGAGCTAAAATGTGCATCACAAACTAAAGTTCATCAAAATTCATTGCCCTACCAATTTGGTGTATAGAGAAGAGGGAGTCTCTGGTGTCGTGGAACATTGACAACAGCCGGCGGTAGTTCATATCTCTACAATTGAGCTGCCATTGCCAGTTCCTACCCAAATGGATGACTGAAAGGGCTTGGGCCAGTAGCATTTGACCACAGCGGAGCATGCAACCCCAGCCCTTGTCACTGGTTGGACCAGTACCGCCTAAAAGTCAGATACTACATACCAGTTTTCATTTAAGCAACCCAAAAAAGTTTATTAACCGAGATTCAATTGTATTTTTGTAAATATTTGAATATAAACCGTCACAAAGCTCTTGCCGCAAAACATTTTGAATTTGGAACTACAGTAAACCCTCGATTTAACGGAAACGGACATAATTTCGTCGCGGCCGTTTCATTTAAGGCTTCATTTAAGATTAGTATTAGTGGTATTGAGTTCTCCTTCCAAGTGATTTGGACACCCTTTAGCTGGTTCACCTTTACAAAGTATCTTGCTCCAAGTATCGAATAATTGTTGAATAACCAACCAATGGCTGCAAAATTTCTGCGATATGTAAACCAAAGACGAGAAGTAGAAAAGGCTTTGATGCCTTTTACATCTAAACATCGCTTGAATAATCACAAATACATAAATAATTGACAACAACCATTGGAACAGAAGCACATGCCCAACAAATAGACAAATTCTCCGCTGGACTCCAGAAAAGAAAAATTTTCCATGTCACAAAAGCTGGGTTCTAAGGTCAGGCACAAATCCAACATTCTGCAAAAAAATAAATAAATTTATGCTAGTGTCAAAGTTAAAATGGTCTTACTCTGTTGTGAGTGGACGAATGTAGTCCATTGCTAACTCATTGCGGGTGATCAACTACAAATTATTATCTTTAAAAGATATTGTGATATTAAAGTAAAGATAATAACAGCAATATACAAAAACTGAATATAAAAAATCCTACACATAAAGAGAATGCATGTGATTGATTGATTGATTAATTGATTAACACATACTGCACCAAAATTTTAAATTCGAATTAAATTCAAGTATATCTTTTGGGATGTTTGAAGTAATATTCGTCTTAAAGCAGAGAGTTGAACAAATTCATTTCTCTGTCTCTAGGTATGTATATAGCGATTCTTTATGTTTTGAGCTTGTTCCTATGCATTTTTTTGGTGCTGAGCATTTTGTCTCTGTCTCTTTTTTTTTTTTTGTCAAACTGTCAAAAAGTTTTAAAGATACAGTCTATACATTACTTTGTATAAGTCTTGATTCTTATCTTGATATTTTGGTGTCATAACTCAAGAAAATCTTATTGCAAGCTTCTTTATAGTGATTTTTATGTCACCGAAAATAAAATCACTGGTAAAGTTGCTGGTACAGTCGTCTCTCGATATAAGAGCACCCATTGGGACCGACAGTTTGTGCTCTTATAGCGAGAGTGCTCTTATAGCGAAGGTAAACTTTGTCTGTTTTATCTGTCTTTATCGGCCAACCAAATTTTTTTTAGTGCTCTTATACCGAGAGTGCTCTTATAGCGAAGGTAAACTTTGTCTGTTTTATCTGTCTTTATCGGCCAACCAAATTTTTTTTAGTGCTCTTATACCGAGAGTGCTCTTATAGCGAAGTGCTCTTATATCGAGAGTCGACTGTACTTCATCTTCGAAAAAGCGTCGTTCTTCATTCTGTTTAGTCCTGCGTCTTACAGTTGGAGAGGAGAATGTGTAAACTTCACAATTTTTCTTCGAACTTATTTGTGTTTTTAGGAATTTTAAAATGACTTTAGTTGCAAGAAAAATAAGATTCGCAAAGTCATTCTCTCAGATGACTTGAAACCTCCAAATTTTGTGCATTTGAAAGCCTGGGACAACTCAAGAGATCTCTTTGCCTCTTCGACTTCAACTTTGTTTATGAGTTCAAGCTCTTTGGCCAACTCTTTGGCCTTTACTTTGCTCTTGCTATAAATTTATTGCGATAATGTGGTTAAATATTCTGTGTATTTTAGGTAAAACTATCTTGCTCAAAGACGTTTCTGTGTATCTTCTCCGCCATCTGCTTACAATTACGGGAATATCGACTTCTCTCTTCCTTTTATGCCGACTTTTGTTATCGAAATTTTGGAAGTAGAAGAAGGTGTGATTTCAAGAAAAGAAACTACATACAGCCATAAAAAATTTTATAAAAAAGATTATTTGAATTAAAAACGCCGAACGGGCGCAGCTACACTCGTTAATCACAAAAAAACACGAATGTAACATAATGCCAGACTGTTTTTTGAAAAAATGCGCTCTTTTAAATGATAGGTCATAGGGAGAGACAGTCACCTCTTCCCTTATTATTTATTTTGAAAACTAATAACTATTATGACTGCGGCCAACTGATGCCGAAATTTTGATCATTTTTTATAATTAGTGTTGAGGATTGAGGGTGCGGGGGATTTTCACCTATTTGCGAAATCCCGCAATCATGCAAGCTCGAACTTTTTTGCCTTTGGCAGACTTTCCAAATCATTAATATATAGGACTCTTCTCATAAAGAGCAATCTTCAAAATGCACTTTATTATCAACAAGTCTCTATGAAAGATGAGAAATGATGTAAAAGATTTAAAACTTGAATGTCTTGCTTGCAGAAGGCTTTGTAGTGTCAGTTGAGGCGAATGGAGGTGGAGTGTATGGCTGAAAAGGAAAGTAAGTATAAAAATATAAGGCGGCCAAATTTTGCACTGTAGATCTTACACACTGAAAACTTTTAAATATGCGGTTTTTTTTTTAGAAAACTGCGCATTTTTTTTGCACCAAATTTGCTTTGGCTTAAATTGAAATCAACCAGCAAATTAATGATTTATCCCGTCGAAATAATTTTTAACTCGTCAAATTTGAAATTTTGCGAAAAATAATCATTTATTCCGTCACATTTTCCGCCGCATATTCAAAAATATAGGACACTGAGAAAGCCTATCCAGAATCAAAGTTCATTTGTAAAACTAATAATTTAAACTAACAACTCGTCTGCCACTCTCAAACAAAGCATAGAGGTTGGATGGGAATGAGTGCATTTCCTGCACAATCTCTTCAAAGAGCTGCAAAGAAAGCGAGTCTTTAACCAAACTGCTGAGCAAGGAGATGCAATTAAGAGGTGGGTCTGTTTTGTGGCGATGAGTAAAGTCTCCGGTTAACAATAGACGAGTCACATAGGTCCAGTCATTGAAGACCTTTTTGGTGGTGTTCCAACAGTTGTTGCAGATGAAAACTTGTTTAGTCGCATTGGTAGCACAACACACATGCCAACGACGGTCGCACACCTTGCAGCTCTTTAAGGGCTCGTTGCTGTTCTCGATGCTGTGAAGCAACAGCTGAAAACGAGACATGGCATATTGCTCGTCCACTGGTCTAAGATTTTATTAATTAATATTGGTCTGATGAATAATTATCCAGCGTTTTTTCAATTGCCTTTTTCATAGGTGTCTTCATGACTCATATAAGCGTATAACTTACCAATGGAAAGATATCTTCTTCTTCTTTCCAACAAGTGGCTAACACTTTATTGGTGATGTAAGAAAATAGTGTGTACACTACAAAAATATGAACACGGGTTTTAGAGGTTTGAAAGTGATATGCAGTCGCGGACAAAACCTCGTACGCACCGGTCAATTTTTGGGATTTGATGACTGACCAAAACCGGCAATTCGAGAGTGGTTTAAAGTGGTTGAGAGTAGTTGAGCTGTCTGGGAACTACTGGAAAATGTCCCATGGTCACCACATGGAGCTGCAACTGACTTCCACGTCAACAGGTTAGAATAGTCTGCAGGAAAAAATGTTTGAACAAGTTGTGGAGGCAGTGAAGGACAGGATCGCTTCTAAGGACACCCATTTCCTTTCTAAGGAAATCGACAAGTTTCTAGAGAGATGGCAGGCAATCAATGATGCACAAGGAGAGTATCTTAGTAATTAAAAATTGGTGAATTATCAGAATATATATCACCTTCAAACCCCTGAAACCCGTGTTCATATTTTTGTAGTGTACACACTATTTTCTTTCATCACCAGTAAAACGTTAACCACTCATTGGAAAGAGGAAGAAGATATCTTTCCATTGGTAGGTTATCCGTCTATATGAGTCATGAAAACAGCTATAAAAAGGCAATTGAAAAAACGCTGGATAATTATTCATCAAACCGATAATATTAATGTAAGGTGCTTACAGCTCATGAAAGTGAATGTCTTTTGGGATTGCTTCGTCTCGGAGTTGTTCTTGGTGTTTTTTTTCAAGCAGCCCAATTTCCTGCAAAAATTTTCAGTTAAATTTGTAAAAACCTATAAAAATTCAAGCCTGTGGAGTGAGCTTTTCAAAGTGTTTTTTGCAATAGGTGTAGCTCTCACTGGCTTCTTCAGTGTCATTTTCGAACACAAGGCTACAATACACTTCTTCAAAAGAGATCATGCAATCGTTTTCAGCACAACATTTCAACTTTTTCGTTCGCTTTTGTGCGCAACAGTATCCAAGCCTCTGCATCACCTTTTGAATCTCAGTCGTAAACATTTCGGCCATCTAAAGAGTGCAACAGTTAGGATTATCCACAAACTCTATTTTATGTTTTGCTTCATGATTAGGGTTGTCGAGCGCTCGAAATTATCGAGTCGAGCGCTCGACTCGGAACTCGAAACTCGAAATTTTCGAGTCGAGCGCTCGACTCGAAACTCGAAACTCGAAATTTTCGAGTCGAGCGCTCGACTCGGAACTCGAAACTCGAAAATTTTCGAGTTTTCGAGTTTTTTTCGAGTTCAACTCGACTCGACAACCCTATTCATGATGTTAAAATAATTACCATATCGCTTTTTATAATGCAGCATAGTAAAAAGCTCTATGTAAAATCTCTCGTCAAATTATGTGTTTTTCCCGTCAAGGTATTTGTAAAGATTTTTCCAACAACATTGAGTAAGTTGTTACCTCATTGCAAAAAGGAGATCCAGGGCTACGCACTTAAAAAGATTTTAAAAAAGACCGTTGGAAATCAGTTAAGTGGTGGCAGCAATAAAGATTACCTCTACCGTTTACCCGTATCTCTACCTACCGTTTTCACCTACATAACCATTATTATAAAAGTCAGACAATTTGAGAGTAACATTTATTCAAGGCATCCATTATTTCCATTGACCTTCTCCTTATCCCACAAATTATTTTAGCCCAAGAAATAATAAATTTTTGGGGGTGTATACTGATTTTTTTTTGGGGGGGGGGGGCGTATAATACAGTAGAGTTCTTCGTTAACTTAAGAAACATGATATTTAGATCTTAAAGCACAATTCTAACATCTACTTACCTCATTGCACCATAAATAAGCGGTAGACTCCTCGCTGAATTGTCTGTGATAAGACTTCATGTTCTCGAAAAACTTCCAGACATCCTCACAAAATTCCCATGGATCTCTATAGACATCAGCATACACATTATTCAAAATCTTATTAATTTGGATATTCTCCTTGTGGTAGTTGGCGCTTCGGAAAGGCTGTTCGGTGTGAAATGCTCGTATTTTCTCCTGCGAAAAACCAAGAATAAAAATAACTTTTTTGAAATTTTACTTGCTGGACCAAAATATTTTCAGTCTGACTAAACACACAAAAGGCCATAAATCCTACCCAAACAGGCTTTAATTCTTTGTACAGTTCATTTTTGGTGTGCTTCTGGAATGAACTGCATAGATTTTCAACAACCTTTGTGACTTTTCCGAGACCAATATTAGTGACTGGGAGAACTGGGCCAATCAAAATAGCTTTGTTGTCTAGACAGCATTTTTCTTGGATTTTGAGATCAGAAAAACCAATGAAAGCCACACTAGAAGGAGCACTGATTTGTGGAGTTGTGCCTCCAACCTCTTCCCAGATGTCCTGAATACTTTTCGGGTTGCTCGATTTGTCGTCCAGCAAGTCAAATTCTCCTTCCTCACTCTCCGTAGGCACTGGAGTCAGTGATTCTCGGCTGATCACATCAAAATCTGGTGAAGAACTCCTGCGTGAAGAGGAAGTGGAGTAAAAGGACTGACTGGAGTCACTCTTCTGGCTGTCATTATCCAGCATACTGGTGGCTGCCGTGCAAACACGTTTTGGCGGAGAGGAGCCTTCAGTCAAATAGTTGTCTTCTAAATTTTAACATTTAAAGTCAATTTTATTAATTAATTAATATAAGTTTGGTCTTCTATGTTATTTTTTTGAATTCTTACAAAAAAATATGACTAACCTTTTGATTCAAACACCATCTTCTGGACTCCAGCATTCAAACGTTTGATTGGGTTGTTAAGTTCAAATGCACGAGGAAAGGAGTAGGTAACAGGATCATTTTCCCCATATGGTTTGAGAGAGGGTACTACAGCCTTGATCATGTGATAGTACTGCTGCCGATTGTCTTCAGTTGTCTGATAGATACCTTCTTCAATGGCCTTGGCAGTGTTCCACAACTTTTCCATCTTTTGGTCTGACAAAGACTCGGGACAAGACTGCAGATATTCCATTATTTTGCTGGTCAAGAATAGTCGGCGACATTGTGAAATAGGGTTGCTGTTAGATTCAGACATTCTCCGAGTTTCTAAGATAAGAATTACTTTTAAGAGAAATTGAGATTTTTGGCGTTATTAAGGCGTATAGAGTAATATACCGTATTTCCTCTAATAGCTTTCCCTGCTCCATTAACTCCCCCTGCTCTAATAACTCCCCCCTTTAGAAGGCATCCAAAAAATAACTCCCCCCGCTCTAATAACTCCCCCCCCCCCCCCCCCCCCCC